>JAOEGS010023466.1:0-42124 GCA_025447755.1 Corythornis vintsioides
AACATCACCAAAACATCTCCCATTCTTTTCATTTCTCAGTTAAAAGCTTGGTTTTGTTTGGTTTTTTTTCTGTGCAACAACTGAAGTCCTGAAAAAAAAAATATATATACATGCAACTTGACTGAGATAAGGAAGGCAAGCTACTATGATGGAACTCACTAAAAGCATAAAATTATTTTTATGCATAAAATGCTACATTTGGGGATGTTCTTACCCCTGCAAGAAACCAATGTTTCAGACTTTCACAGAGGGTAGAGGTTTTATCATCACAATCTAAAGAAACGGTTCCAACCATAACTGTAACAAACTGCGCTTGATAGAGAAACACAGAGATAGGGAAAAAAAAGATGGAAAACTTTTAAGAGGAATTGCTTGTCACAAAGATCTCTAAGGAGAGAAGGTAGAACTGTGAAAAAAATAAGATTCATACCCCATAAAGTGCTCTTAGTCTTTGGAAAGACTTTATCTTGAAATACGACAATGCTGACATGCCAAAAAAAATTATGTTAGAAGGAATTTACTGAAGATAGAGAAATGTTTTGTTTCTAAAAATTGATTCCAATAAAGCATTTTCAAAATGTCACTGTGTTGACATTTCAGAATACCATTTTGTCATGTATTTTCATATAGATTATCAAAATATTTAGTTGAAAAGTAAAGTATATTTTTAATTTTAAAAAACAATTTAAAGGAAAGCAAATATTTTTGTCAGAAAAAAAAATAGTATGAGGAGAAAAAATTTCAAAAAACTGTAGAGAATTAAGTGTACTTTGGAAAAATCCAAGGCCATAGTTGTATTCTTTAGAAATTTAAATACTTCACCTTCATTTTGTAGAGCCAAGTAAACGTTACATTGTGTTGACACAGAATCTGACAATCAAACACTGTGAATTGGATGTACTGGAGTTTTATGCATATTAATAACCATGGTCTTCATGTCCTGCTCTTCTGCAATGAAGTTACACCAAGTTTTTTGAAACAAATTTTTCCTGTACTTTGTAAGCTAAAACTGATAGCCAGAACCTGGTGCACTCCTGACTGAATCTGTATTGTATTGTCCATGGATGTCAACCAGTCTGAGCTTCCAACTACTAGTATTACACTGGGAGTTAATATATGGATAGCATTCACATGAAAGACAAAGAAATCTAATTTCTCAGGAATTGACACCGATTATTAAGCACAAATATACTTCTGTGAACTATTTATCTGACATAAAGGGAGCATCTAACCTCGTCTACCAGTAATTTGTCATTCAAGTAGATCAGCGCATATTTGTTCAGAAACAGACACACCTTAATCTGTGCCCTCAAGAGCAAAAGGAGACAGGCTTCCCAGGAGAAAAATATTATTTATATTTTTCACTTTCCTTCTTTCTCTTCTGTTAAAATTGCTGAATTATTACTGATGTGAAAACACTCTTAGATAATACAATAATTTCCCATGTCATTTAATGAGTTATTTACTTAAAGTGATACTTGGCCATTGGAATTAGGTGGGTGTTGATATCTTAGAATCCAGCTATGGATTGTATGCTGTTATTTATTAACATCATAATATAGAATAAGTACTCATTTTATCAAATGCATGAAAAGGATCCCCATTAGTGTCAGATTTCACAAAGCCATACTATAGAACTGAATGTCTTGGTGTTATTAATTAAGTACTGGGTGGAGTAACTCCAGCTGGAGCTGCTCTGCTCCTCTGTCTTGTGCCTTCTCAAAGTGCAGGATGTGTTCCCTCCTCGATAACCTTGGAGTGCAGATTTCACTCTGTCGTAGAAAATCAACCTAATGTTTATACCGAGACAGAAAACACTTGCCACCCCCTAAGGGGGATTGATTCTCTCTGTCCTCTGTGTCTTCTTCAACTATGAAATTACTGGCTTTGCTAGATCCTGTTTTTCTATCTCAACATTTTTTCTTTCTGCTTTTACATGTGGTCCCTGACAAACCTCTTGCTTACTTGAACAAAATAAAGTAATTAATTTAAGATTTATTTTTAAATTGTTCAAACTTTTCAAAGTTTTGTGGGGTGATAAAACTAACTATGTTGGGTCTACTTGTCAGTTCAAGATCAGTTAAATGAACACTAAATGTAAGAGTTTGTGAGACAGAACTCAAGTATAATATACCAGCAGACAAAACATATGAAAAAAAAAAACCCCAACACAAGAATCCTTAAATTTTGTGCTGTTTAACCCACCTTAAAAGCAGTAACATACAAATCTGACATCTAATATTGGAATCTTAACATTTGAACTCAAACTTTAAATTTGAAGAAATTCTTACTCAAGTAAGAGGATTTAATAGTCTCTTTTGGAAGAGAAAATGTGCCAAGCTATAGCGAAAAGGGGAAAGGAAGCTATATATTAAAAAAGAAAAAAAAAGATTAAAATTTCTGAAAGTGATTCATATGCTCCTATTTCCAGGATTAAATGTGTTCTGTGAACCACAGAGACATACAGAGTAGGACCAGACGTCTAAGATCAATTTCTTACCAAGTATAGTTTTAGTATTTACTTTGTTATTTTAGATTTCTGTAGCAAAGAAGGCAGTGCCTACATGAGGCACATTCTAATACAGGCTGTTCCTTCTAGGAAGTTATGTTTGCCTTTAACAATGTGTAAATTAGATTATTTTTAGATCAATAAGATGGGTACAGGTTAGAATGAAATACCTTTATTGCATTTCTGAACAAATATTTTCTGTATTTTCATTGCAAAAATCTATATGATGTAGAAGAAATCTTTTTCTTTTTGCAAACAAAAGGATAATATATCAGATTCTTGCTTATGTCAGTTATCTGTAATCCCAATTAAATAACATATTCCCTTGAGTAAGAATTTGTCCTGTTATCATAAGACTAAATCCATCGTAATATAAATATATTTTATGAGGTTGGGCTTTTTTTCCCCCACCTAAATCTAGTTATATACACTGCTTTTTGGTGTTTAAAAAATACCTTCTATCTATGTATGTTGTAATTGATTTTATACACATAGCTATATGTGTTAATTAAAATACTTCTTGCAGCCACCTTCTGGCTATCTCCACTATCTCAATCACTGGGCATAACCTGTAAGGAATATAAACTAGCTCATAGTGAAGTAATGAAAAGTAAAATGCAGAGGTGAAGAGAACAGCATTCTGACTCAAAGATTACCTGGAGGTTTTTTTCACTATTGAAGTAATTTTTTCAATTATTTGACATGTTAATAATGTTTAAGTGAACTGCTGAAATATGAGAACTGAGAATATTTAATATATTCTATTTATATCTGTATTACTTTTTTTTTAAATTATAACATTTCTTACTAAGTATTGCTTGGCTGACTACTTATTGATATTGTTCTTGGAAGAAAATAAAATTTTCTTGCTTATGCAGCTGAAGAAAATCAGGTTTTGATTTTTTAATCTAAGATATTTAAAAATTCTACATCTAACATTTCAAATACAATACTCTTAAGATGTGTTTTAACAGTTTATGAAAAAGGATTATGACAGATAACCACCATAGATGATTCAGTGACCCTGAAGACCCATTTTGTCTTGTGCAACTTGATGAACATTAGTCAGAGTACAAAAAATCCACTTCCATATACTTAAAATCTTGCCATCTGATGAAGTAAGTACTCTTCATAGTGCCTATTAGCACTTCTTATCAATTTTTCAGTATGCAAACATTGAACTCCTTCCTGCTGTTCTTGCTCTCAGAAATAGTTTCTGTGGAATCAAGCACACAAAAGGATGCCAGCCTAGCAATATTCCCTCAAGTACCTAGTTTCATTTTTTGAATCCTATTGATTTCTGTAAATGATTTGAATATATAAAATTATTCTCAAGCTCAAGCACTTGTAGGAACTATGATCTAGGGAAAGCAGCATAGCTTAAGAACATTTCCTACATTGGCCCTGCATTTAAATTCCCTACATAACTCTTTACATTTTACTAGTACAGCCCATCTAGTCTGATCTACTGGTTTCTTTAATATCTAGCATCCATACACATACAGATATATAGCTTAGATACATAGTACATTACAGTACTATAGTATAACTTGAGTGGGAAGGTCCTTGTAAATGTTCCTAGCCCAAAGTCCTGCTAAGGAAGCAGGACTATCTGTGATATCAGTCTAGGTTGTTTAGGGTTTTTCCCAGTCTGGTCTTGAAAACCTCCAAGAACTAACACAGCCAAGTCCACCACTAAACCATGTCCCTAAGTGCCACACCTACACATCTTCTAAATAATTTTGGGTGTGACATCCTTATTTCCATTCTACATATTTGTGGTTTTTGCTGTTTTCTGATTGGAAGTTGCAATCTCTTTTGGCTTGGATACTTGAGGCTGCAGAATCTGCTGGTTTAGTGCAGAAAACTCTCTAGTCCGAAAGGGAAAAGAAATTCCCTGCCCTGCCCATAATTTCTTTTGCAAAAAAGGGTTTTTTTTAGGTGTTAACATATTTCCTGTCTCCAGGAAGTTAACAACTAAAAAAAGTGAACAGCCAGTGTTCCCATGCTTTTGCTTACTCTCTGACCTTGCTTTATTTAGCAGTATTCAATTTATCTTTAAACAAGAGCATGCTATGAAATAATTATCTTTATTAACAGTATGATGAGGAATCATGTTAGGAAAGATTCTCATTGACTTCCTAATTTCTGGACTCCTTGCAAATGTAAGTTTGGATACACACAGACTGGTGTGTTCCTTATATTGACATAATCTGCTTGAGTCAGTGACCTTGGACTAGGTGATGTTGCAAATTTGTGGTGATGCTCACTGTCAGCCCTTTGAATTCTCCTGTCTTGGACACACATCTGCCTCATTCAGCAGGCAGATTATCTGCTTTCTTTGGTTTTAACAGATACTTTCTAGATTTGGGATAGGCTATGTACATGAATGGATAATGCTGCACCAATGTAGAAATATTTCTCACATTGTCTCTCATAGTGCAAGTAAATATTACAAGTGTCTAGTACAGATCTGGAGAGATGGCTGGCAGGGAGTCAACTTCAAGTGCTCAAAGTGTGCACAAAGGTCATACTATGCTCTGCTTGTTCAGATGTGGAATTTAGGCCCTCTATGCCTTGTCAAATGTCTCACAGAAATTCTGATCTACCAGTGTTTGTCCTCTAGAGTTCATCTAATTAATCTTGTCACCTACTGTGATTTCACAGTCTAAACCCACATATTGTTGATGCTGTTTTTAAGCTGATGCAGAAATTGGTATGTCTATCACCTAGCAATTCTGTACTTGTCAGAAGATAAAGGCAAATGTGGTTAATAATACATATACACACTTGTTTTTGTAGATGAGGTTACACTAAACATGCCTAAGACATGCCTGGACTGTCAACTCTACAGGTCATTCTCATCTAACAGAAGTTACACAAACTGCCCTTTTCTGTTTATATCATGGCCTACTGCTTATAAAAACAAAAACACTCTAGTTTTTGCTTCTTGAGTCTTTCTAGTTTCTGTTAAAACATACATATTGGAGGTGTAAATCTAAAACATTTTCCACCCAAAATGGTTGCTTATCTTGTTCTGTTCACAGTGAAGTAATGAACTGCATGAAACTTATTTTACTGAGATTTAAAAATCACATAAGTCAGTCAGTGTACATGAAGTGGATAATAATAAAAAAAATAAATTAAATGTATAAAAACACAAATGATGATGGCAAGGAGAATGCCTTTGTTTTAGAGCTGTAGAAGGGAGAAAATCTCAGTCTGAAAGCTTTGGAAGGCTACATTCAAGTGAATGGTTATTAAATGCAATGTGCTTCTGTAGGAAAGGGATAAATGCAACTTTTCAATATTGGGGAATATGAATATGTTACAGGAGAAAACACTCATTTTTCCTCATGTGCATACCACATCTCAATAACCTCTGTAAAATGTATACAAGTCTATTTGGCTATTAGTACTGAAAAGAATGGGAGAGGAAGAGGTACCTGCTAGTGGCAAGCAGCAAAGCTCTCCCATGTGTTACACACCCAGATATATTATTTCAGAATCTCTATTAGATATATGCAACATGATTTGTAACATTCTTATAAAAGACTGTAGTTGAAATGACTCATAGTATTTAATACATCCACTAGGAAAGTCTGATTAATGCATATTGTTTCCTTTTGTGCTGTTTCAATTACACTCCATTTTGCTTCCTTTATTTCTTGTCAAACTGTACTTTCAAATTAGGGCTATATTAGCATGCTCTTCATCTAACTTGTAGCGATTAAATATGTTTTAAAAGTAGATTCCTCCCTTCAAGCTTTATTTCTTTTTTTTGCCTGGTAGGATTTTTTTTTGTGATCAACAACTACTTTGCTCAACCCTAACCTTAGTTATATCCCCTCCTTTCTCCCTAACAACTAAGATTTAGACAAAAGCTACACAATGCTTTTTGTGGACATGACTGAAATACCAATGTGTCAAAGATTGCTTGCAAAATGAGGCAGGTTGGTGGAAACAGGAGGGAGGTGAATCAGGCTAGGTCCTGAAAGCCTAAACTTAAATTCATCAGGTGTATCTTGGGGAACAGAAGCCAAAATGAAAAAAGTGAGCTCTTCATAACACCTCAGGTGTTTCTCCAGGTGGTTCAAATAGTGTGGCTCTTGTAGAGCCTTATAAAAACATGCTTGCTCTCGATATCTTACTTCATGGCATTAAGGCAGAGAGGAACACTGGATTTCCAAGATGCTGAGTAAGTTTATTATTGTTTTTCTTATTATAAAGGAAATTAAGTTTGGGAATGTCAGAAGGAGTGAGTTGCCTGTTTGATCCAATGCTCTTTTGCTGAGTTTCTGAAGTGGAAGGATTTTACAAAGATAGCAAATGACTGCAGACTTGAATGAAACCTCAAAGTTTAGAGTGTTTCAAGATATATGCTAGGTGTTCGGTCAGTAAATTCTTTGCAGCATTTTACTCTTTGATTCACAGACCAGAGCAGAAATTGCAGTTTCTGATTTTGAATGTTCATTTTTATCTATTTGTATAATTCTGGCATTGCTGGAAGATTTCCATCTTTGGAATGTTAAAAGCTGGATAACTGCATTGCATTTATTTTGTTACAGATAAGTATTTCTTCTTAGCCTTTTAAGAAACATATTCATAACATTATGTTGTTTCACTGCTAATGTAGTTCCATTAAGTTTTTCATTTAGTTCCTAAATCCTTTTAGAAGCTCTATTTATTTTTCAACCAATAAAGACAATGGTTTTCTGGTGTCAACATGTAAGAGTGCAGGTATTATTGCTATCCATGAAAAATAAATTTAAAACCTGAAACTATTTCAAGCAATCAAAGAGAGGCCCATTCTCCTCTATGGAAATAATGAAAATCTAAAGTATTTCCATCCCTTTTACTGGAATCACATTCTTGTCTTTGTTCACAGATTTTTACATGTTGGAAATTGCCATCACCAGTAAGAATTCATGTCACTTTACTAAAGTTTGATGTTATACTGATTTATATCAGCTGAAAAGTTTATACCTAGATTATGGTATTTCCAGTATTATTCAAACTAGGCTTATTTTACAGCATGTTACTAAATATCAGTAATACCAAATCCCTAAATGTAAAAAATATGATGTTCCTGTTATCTGCAATTTCTCTTACCCAAAAGACAGTCCCAACAGTATGCAGTATTTTTTAAAAAAATTATTAAAAAAATATTATTTCCTCTGCTGAGAATACACTTTCATACAAAGCCTGTCAGTATTACTTCTCTAAATTACTATGAATTCCTGCTTGTTTCTTCACCAAATGATTCCCCAAATAAATTAATTCAGTATGTTACAGCTGTAATTAACAAAATGCTGACTCAGCACTTTAATTTGTAGTGCAGCAGGGTGAGAGTACACAGTACACTTTTTTTTTCCTATTGCTATTTTTCTTTAAACTGAATGGCACAATAGAAGTTAATAATACCTCAGATTTGGTGGACCAAGCTCTTAGACACTGCAAATACTCCTTATCTTGTGAAGATAGGAGCAGTGCAGGCTTACAGCATTTCTGGAATCAGCTATAAAATCCCAGTCAGATAAGATTACTTGGAATACTCAAATATTCTTGGTGTCTTCTAAATTTAACGAAAGTGTCCTGTATAATAGAAAGAAGAAAATAAAACTATTGCATAAATATTATTTCTGGAGTCAACTACTCATAAAATGAACCTCAGAATTCCCCAGTGGCTGCTCCAATACCATCAGCCTGTTATACCCCCTTCTCCTGTTAACTGCTTGCCACAGTTGCATGCTATTTTTATTTCAAGTGTGTATTGATGTTAACTATTACTTTGATTAACTCAGAACAGAAAGTTACTGTCCACAATAGGATTTAACCTTGTGCACAAGCAGTAACTAATGAGTGAAGGTCTTCAGATACTCCTGTCCTTACAGCTAGAAGTCTGCCCTCTAAGCTGCTGACATTTTAGTGATAGATACCAAGCCCACTTATAATTCAAGTCAAGAACCTTCATCATTAGAAGCACTGGGAATAAACATTCATCATGTAGGCTTTATTGTCTGCAAGGGCTGCTTTTATGTGCTTAGTTTTAGAGCTCTCTTTAAAACAATTTGGCCTGCATTGCAAAGAGAGTGAGAAAAAGCATTACCTTTCCTATTAAATGGCAAGAGCTATATTTTGCAATCTGGGATCTAAACCATACCTTTCATAGGCTTCACTAATAAAGATATAAATGTTCTTTACAAAGCAATAGGTGCCTGAGACAGATAAAGTTGAAGTCACCACATAGCAAAGAGCAATTAAGATTTGGGTTGTTGGGTTGGTTATGTCTGGAATACATGTAGCCCCCTGAATACCTTCAGAAAATGGAGAAGTCTTCAACCTTGTCACTGGAATACATTCAGACAATAAAAAACAATTTCTTATAAAGAGTTAAAAAATTATTTCACTCTATACCTTAAATGATTCTTTGTGATATGGAAGAAATTGAACCTTTACCCCTAAGTAGCCTGATTGAATGGCCCAGATTTAAATAACTATTTAAAAAATCATTGATTGGAACCATGAGCACCAGTCTCCTATTAGCTAGTGCTTGTTTATTCTAGGATGGCACTCCTTTTGATAAAATTCCTGAAAAAACATCCAATATGAAATTCCATTTTCAATAGATGAAAACACATTTGGAATGGAAATAACAACACTAAGCCATTGATGCTGTCTGTGCTCCATTTGGCACTGCTGATATTTTCCATCACATTGGATGGCTATTGGAGCTCATTTTTTCCTACAAAAACTTTCCAACCCAGACAGTTACATAACAGTATAAACAAAGAAGGAAAACATAGCCTTGAGGCCTTTAAAATTTAAAATCCTATTTTAAGGGGAACAGCTTTAACCTGATGCTCCATTAAGATCCTTATGGAACATCACATAGATAACTGAAATACACTACATATCCTAAAACAGTGATTATGTGAGAGATTATTTAATCCAAAAGACCAATTTATTTGGTGAGCTCTTTGTTCTTTTCTCAATTAGCTCAGTGCATATCTCCAGCTTGGCACTAAAGAACAGTGTTTCAAAGTGTGTGCAAGGAAGGACCTGACTGACTTACTGGCTGAATCAGTAGTGCAGGTGGGACCCAGTTTCAGTGGCCTCATATAACACAGAAGCCACAACATAATTTTACGTGGATAAAAATTCCAACAGGGCACCCCTGTGGGCATTGTTTTTTGTTATAATTTTAAATATTTTAAAAAGTGTTCTTCCATTAATATTAATTCCATTGATATTTTCTATAGCTGTAAATGAAACAGTTGAAGAGCTGGAGGCATTCTGAAATTATTGTCAGCTGTGAAGAAGATAGTAAAGCTTGTGAAACTGTTCCCTTTAGTCATTTCAAGACCTGCTTCTGAGAGAATGAAGTGTATCTTGTCTTATACAAAGTGAGGTATAATTTCTGTGAAAAATGGTTTGGGAGGAGATAGGTATTTTTTGATGGCTAGAATAGGATTCAATAATATTGTAATTGTGTTGAGGTAAAAGATATAAAAGTAGATGAGAAGAGCAGATAGAAACTGTTATCTAACTGTTTGCAGATTTCATTTAAAACAAGAGTCAGATCTTCACCTGAATGAAATGTTCATTGTGCTGTAGCTAGGAGAAGAGTAGCCCATTTATAGTCTAGAGCTATAAACTCTATAGCTCCTAAGCTAGAGATCCTGATTAGGACAAGTGATAAAAGTTGCTTCACTCTGTTTTATTCTCAAATGAAAATGCCTCAGAGGTGTTTTTACTCAAGGATTCAGTGTAATGCCACATTGTAATGTTCTTGCCTCATGCACCTTAGAATAATGCACCCCATGAGGGTGCATGTGCCTCACTAGTCCTGGCTGTCACACTTCTTCATTCCTCCTCCTATTGTCTGTATCTGACTGCAGAGTGGCTCTCAGCTATGAGAGTTGCTAAGTGATTTTATGGGCCAGCTAGGTCAAAAACCAGCACTGCTAGAAAAGCTGAAGCAGTGCATATGCAGCAGTGTGAATAGCTCACAACTTGTGACAATGATGAGGAGTTCTCTAATCACAACAGTCTGATTCACCAATAATATAAATCAAAGATGTAAAAATCCATGAGTCTTCTAATATATTTTTTTTTCACATATTAATATTAGGGCCCAGCAGACTTTTATATTCAGGCCCTTTTTAGATTTTTAGCTGTGCTATAATAGTTATCCCTTCTGTCTCCTCCTTAACAAAGGGGCCTTTCCAAGGAATTGAATACATAGGGTTTTATGGGAAAGTTTCCACCTTTTGTTTAAGAAGCCAGAAAACAAATAGCACAATATTTGTAAGCCAAGGGGAAGAAGAATGTACTAATCTTATTCCTCCAACATTCTACCTTAAAACTGCAACAGATTCAGAGAATAAAACACCTAAAGTATTCCTAGAAGTATTCCATAAAAAAAAAAAAAAAAAAAAAAGATAAAAGAAAGAAAAAAAAATAAAAAGGAAAATATTTGAGGTTTTCTCTCCACAAATCTCAACAGTTAACATTTCATCTCTTTGGCAATGCCATTATGAATTGGCATCATGCCCTCACAGAAAGCATTTTCAAAAGATATAGACATATTTATGTCTTCTCTATTCTGGTGAGAGTTTTAGCATGGTGCTTGTTTATGGTTTGGGGTTTTTTTTGTTTTATTTTCCTATGTTAGGGAATTTTTACTCTACCTTTGTGAATATGTTTAAGGGTTCTATCATTTAAAGCAGAATTCTATATGAATATAATCAATGTAAATATATTTTCATAATACATAGTTTAAGTTTTTTTGTGGAGGGAATTAGAGTGGCTTTTTTTGGTGGAGTATACGTATATAGAGATTGAAAAGCAGACTAAAAATTACCTTATGTCAGTATGTACTTCTTTAGTTAATAGCAGAATGGGAATGATCTAGCTAATTGCCACTTATCCTCTCTTTGCAACAAATGTAATCAATGTTAAAATATGACTTAATTGAAAAAGGGACTGAGTTGATCAAACAATATGAAAGACAAAATTTATGAATGGTTGTTATAATGCTCTTTTGCTCTGATATTGTTTATCACAGTTTGGTGAAAAATAGAATACATTGTTTGCACGGGTGTGAACTACATAATTGAAACAGAGGCAATTGTAGCATTGTTCTGAATGGAAGTTTTCAAATGAAGGATTTAAATATTTTTTTTGTCCAAAGATTCAAGAGTTCTCAGCAAGAACTGTTCACACAGTCATTCTCTGGTATCTGTAGGCTTAGGACCAAGGACCAGATGGAAAGATTATTGATTTAAATAAATATTACCAAGCAACAGGTTTTGAATAAAAAAAATTAAATTATTTATGAACATCACTATATGTATGCACAGGTTACAGCACAAGGAGTAAGAAGATCAGAAGATAGCAAACTATTGAGAGAGAGGAAATAATCTCCTAGAGCTTTCAGCAATTCTCTGCCTGTCCTTGCCAAAGGTTGGTTATGACAAAATTAATCAAATGACATAAAAAAAGTCTACATCCTTTATAAGTAGAGAGACAATATTTGCATGACATCCATTCTCATAATGGTAACAAGAAGTATGCTAAGAGATTATGGTACAGGAATGCTAAAAAGATAACACAGGAGACTTAATATTTCAGAAACCCAGACGGATGGATCTCTCTTTTAGATAAAAGATTTCATACATATACATAAGTAAAATTATAAAATGAAACAACACAAACACACTGATCTTGGGTACTCCAGATAGAGGACCTGGGTACAGAACCTGATATTTGAGGTAATATAACTTCATTCTATTATTACCTCAAATAGAGTATCTGAGGTAATACCACCTCATTCCTGGTTACCCCTTAGCTATCTCCTCAGAAGTAGTTTGATGTTTTTTAAAGAGGAATAATAAATAAGATATTAAGTCTCTTTAGCTGTGGTGTTGGGTCTGACTGGATTTAATGTATCATCTCTGCACCATTATATTTCCAGTGTGGTATGGTGCAGAGTATCCTATTGTTTTACATACATGCAGAAACTTGTATTTACAGTATTGAAGATCCATATAGCCCAATTCTTTCTACATGTTTAGTTTTTCACTGTTCTTTGCACCAAATCTTTGATTTTCAAGCTGGCTTTTAGTTTATTTTCCAGGGCCTATACACACAAAAAATCAATTATCATTCAGTTGAGCTCATTATATCAGCTGCTAACAGACTGGTTTCATTGTGTATCTGTTAACACTGTTTATTTCATACAGCTTTCCTGTAGGAGACTTTCCTATTGTACAGTTTGCTTCACAGTTATTCCTATTTTTTTTTCTAGTATGAAAAATCCATGTAAAAACAATGCATGAAGGAGAAAAGAGAGATGGCTTACTGAAAGATTTATAGTTGTACACTTCTGAGATTTATATTCAACAGAACAGTGCCCTTACCATAAGGTACATCTACATTGCCCTTGAGTAAATCACCTGTTCTGTATTGGTGGACTTGGAGTGCTTACTATGTAGTTATTAATTTAATTAATGAAAGAGCCAAGCACTTTATGACTTGGATCAAGCCTTGGGATATTTCTGAGGTTTCAGTGCAAACTAGACCTTCTGTGTGATCTGTGATTGGTATTCCTACACCTTGCCCTCAAGTGTAGCCTCTCCCCTCCATGAGCAAGCAATCTTCTTGTGGCAGATGTGAAGACATTTTAGAGCACTAATTTTTCTATGCCCTTATGGATATTACACTGAATTACACATCAGCCTGTAATTTAAATTTAGCCCACTGATATTTTTCCCTTTTGTAATCTCTCTAAACATTTGGTCTGTACCTGGATGAGCTGTTAGAGCTAAAAATTTTTATTGCTGCTGAGCTAGTATTCATGTTTGCTTTCACATAAATATGTTGTCTATTGAAGCTTCTCATTGAG
This sequence comes from Corythornis vintsioides, assembly GCA_025447755.1. Lineage (NCBI taxonomy): Eukaryota > Metazoa > Chordata > Aves > Coraciiformes > Alcedinidae > Corythornis > Corythornis vintsioides. Next base: position 13,419 of record JAOEGS010023466.1, read on the forward strand.
ATTATGTTGTTTGTTGTTTTGTTTGTCATTGTAGTTTGTTTGGTCTGGTTTAGTTGTTTGTTTTGTTTGTTGTGGGGTTTCTTGTGTTTTTCTTATCTACTTAAAAATATTTTTACTTTTTAAAAATTTGGTAGACGTTAATCTACTTTATTTGTTTTCCCCACACTTTCAAAACACCACATTCCCTTTCAGACACCCTAACTGGATGTTGGTTTATATTGCTCTTTTTATGGTAGACCAAAAGCTAATTAAAAAATATGCCTGTAAATTTTGTTCCTATTTAATTATAAACAGAAATTGAGGATTGTTTCAACTGTTTTAGCAATATATCAGAAATATTTCAGGAATATTTTAGAAATATTCCTCACAAACTAAAGTCAACAATAATTCTTTTACTACAGAAATCTAATTTAAAATATTATCCTGGCTCAAGAATTTGGATGTACCACAAACACATGTGACAGTTTTTTTACTTTGTCAATAAACTCAGATGTTCTGAACATCTTCCATTTAGTTACAAAAATGTGTGTCACATGAACTTTTACCTTTCAGGCTGACACTGATTTATATCTTTTCAGCTGGCACATCATACTAAATGTCTTTACCTTTTTCTCCAATAATATTAGGTAACAAAATCCATCTCTGTATGCTTGGATTTTGTGAGTCAATCTATATGCAAAATGAAATTACTTTCTAGTTCGTTAGAAGATATGTGTCCCCCTCGTTCATTCCTAGCAGTCAAGTTTTAGGAGACTTGGGTTACATTGACATTCTTAAAAGATTGTGTCATGCTTTGGCATTTTTATTTGGAAACTGCAATGATTTAGGTATTGTGTTTTTTAATTCATTTTGAGATTATGATCTCATTTTTCATTACAATACGATAGCTATATATTGATATTTTCTTCCTGCTTTTCATTTTACATTTGAAGTAAAATTATTAAGAAGTTCTAACAGAATAACAGTAGGTCAGCCACTTAAATGTTAAGGTATGCTAGATGTCAACTTCTATTAATAGTGCTCGGACAAAGCTGTGAAAGTTTCCTTGTAAATGCCTATTGTTCCCTGTAGCAGACTTGTTAATGAACTACATCACAGCTGGAATGCAAAGTATAAGGCTAGCCTATGGCATTTGCTATTTTTGTCTGTCTAAAGCTAAAGAAGATCTATCTGATTAAAATATGGCAAATTTTCCCTTTCTGAATAGGTTTTGCAAAAGAACCCTGCAAAAGAAAACCACGTGATTATGTCTGTAATTAACTTTTAAGCAAAGATAACATATTAAGTAGCCACAGAAATCAACCTGTCAGTGGCTTTTTTGTGCATAACAAATAGACAAGTTCATACTAAGGTATACTAAAGATTTTTGTAAGTTTTAAAATGCACTGGGACGGGGAGTGTAAAACCTTGCTGGATTTCAGGCTGAAATTCTGAAGAGGGATTTTGCTGAAAAAGGTCTCCATACTTCCTGCTGGCAATTGCTTTATTATATAAAGCATTTCCAGCTACTCATAATTTTAATGTTATTAGAGTAGTTGATTGGAGATCACTCTTGATATTAAGTGTAACTCTAATAAAATTTAATAAGAATCAGATTGTAAATGTCTCAGGAATAAAACTCATTCACAAGTCTGTTTATATTTTTTTGCATACTGCATGCTTTTCCTGACCACTAGCTACAGCCAGGATGTTTTTATCTTCTGATATTTAATAAATTAACTTGCTTCTCTTTTAAAAATAAAAGAGTATAGGGGTTCTGCAACATGCAGATTGCTCTTATAAATATTAAATGTTAATAAATTTACAGTGGAATTTAGAATATATGTAAAGGAATTGCAATTGTTTTTTAGAAGAAGTATTAAAATTATATTCCATTATAACAAAGGAAATGTGAAGATGTGCATAATATTTTGGCTTTATTTGCCCATCTTGTGTATGGCATATTGCTGTACTTATTACATTGATTCTTCAGTAGTAGAAATTTAAACATTTAAACAACACAGATACATTTGACAACACACTCAGATGATGTAGAGTGCAAGACAATTGTTGTTGAATTTTTACACTACAGAGAACCAGTTACAACAAAGTAAATGTGTTTACTCAAAATCAGGAATATTGTTGTTTATTGATGTCTGATAAATAAGAACAGAAACCTTGACTAAAAATGAAAAAAGGTTGGACTCTACATGACCTTTAAGCATTTCAACCCAGAGCATTCTGTGAAAATTGATGTGTTTCTGTTGCAAAAAAGTAAACACATCATCAGCTATGGTATTCAAGACTTTTATAGTCCAATTAGAAATAAAGTAAGAGCACTCATTACAACAACATTAAATGAAAATGAATCTGGTAAACATGTTTTCAGGAAGCTTGACAAAACATATCTTTCTTCAGAAAGTAGAATAAAAATCACTGTCCTACCTTTTTGCTTAGTGGAAATTATGTCAATGGTTCAAAAAAAAGAAAGCCATTTTAAGGATGATTTGTGAGGTAATGCATAGTAGTTATTCAAGTCTTCACTGCTCTATGCAAAGAAATGTTCATGGAATTAAGAGGTTGATCCTTTTGAACCTGATAAATTACTGTTCACATTTTTTAAATGTCAACTTGCAGTTCTTTCGCATTCAAAATATAACTTTGCAAATTCAGACTAGCCTAAACTGAAAGTATAAGCTGAAAGTAAATTACCTTTCCATAAAATTAACAAAATTTTCCTCTCGCCTACTAACAGCTTTACCATTCAGGGACGATGTTTAAAAGCTATGAAACCCTTCTTTATGTTTTTGTATTAAAATAAGATTTTTGAACTCTCTTTAGTTCAATGAAGATACAGAGACTTCATGGAAAGGAAAATGGAATCAGCCAAACCATTATTGGCTGCTTTTTTTTGCTCTCTTTTGTCTTTTATTTCCTTCCTTTCTTCTTTGTAAGAAGTCTTGTAAGGAGACCTAGTAGATTGTTGTGAGATGCTTTGCTCTTTCAGGAAAAAAAAAGCTATTCAGATTCCATGCACACACAAGACCCATTTTTATGCAGCTATGAAAAGCCTGAAAAACACTAAAAACAATTGCAGACATACAACTGACCATACACTAAAGAACAGGATGTCTGTGGTCATCAAAGACAGATGGAATATAATGCAGAGAGAATAAGCACATCAGGAAAATGCCTAACACAGTTGATAAAGATTTAAACATTTGTCATCTGACCTTGAAAGCATGCTTAGTATTTGGCTAATTTAAATACTTATTAAAATGCATGATAGATGTATGACAAAAGATAGTATCAAACAGAAAAACATATGGATATAAAAGATAGTGATCAGTTGCAATCCCTGGTTGCCAGCTGCTGAAATCTCCTGTGAGCTGTTTAATCAGTGCTACACAGTGTTAGACTCATTATTTTCAAGACTCCTGGGATAAAGGACACTAAGTGAGGACTTTTGTATTTAACCAGGTTTTGTGACTGGACAAGGTTAAATGAGTATTGTCTCTGGACTGATGTTAGAAATAGGTTCTAAGAAGTCAGTTGTGGTAACAGAAGGAGTCTCTGCTCTGCCAGTAATGGCCAGTGGAAGAAAAATCATGAAAGAAATCACCAGCAAAAACCTCTGGTTTTACTGGAGATGGAGAAGTATTGCTATAATTGTTTAATATAATTTTTCATCTAAACTTTATACAGCTCAAAAACATTAATGTGATGGAATTCCACATTATTTTCATACAGAGATAGAGCAATATAGATATAGTAGAACTATAGAACTGGTGTTTTTTTCTGTGGTTTATATCATCTAGCAAAATAACACTTGAGAATAACAGAAAGCAAGTGGCCTAGTGCAGATTTTATCTGGACTATGTAGCAAAACGTTGTAGGCTATATAAAAAAAATATTGATTTCTATGATGTTGCCAGGTGAGTTTTCCCATGCTGTATTTATTGCAGTCTTTCAGTGCATGTGGAGACGACTAATGCACATTTATTGGTGCATCTATGCAAGAAGTCCCTATCATATTGCTTACCTACTGGAAATGCCTAATCACAGCACATAAGATTAACAACCTCATGATTAATACCAGAGAGCACGTTTGTAATCAAATGGTCTATATCAATGAGGCATGTGGAGAACAGTTTGAACATAAGTTCAGCAGTTCATGGAGTGGTGCTGTTAACGACTTAAAGCCACCTGTTATTCACCTCATAAGCTCTGTTGTAGTGTTTCAGAAAGCTTAATCTCATATAAAACAGTAGCTCTCATGTCTTAAAATAGATACTTGTAATATGGTTTAGAATTTGCACATCAGTAGCCAACCTAGACCACTCTGTAGAACAGACTACAAGTGATCTTCACTCCATGACTGCAGATGAAGAAGTACAGAAAAAGGTCATTGGACATTTTGTCCACTTCAGATGAAGACACAGTTGTAGAAATCAGCAACTGCTATGTTGCTTTGGGAAATGAAAGTCACCATTAACACAGTAGAATACAGGGGAGGTTTTATTTCTGCTATCTCTGACTTCATCTTTGGAGATATGTATTTTTTACTGTCTTTAGGCATAGATTGTGAAAAACATTGCTTTGAAAACTTATCCAGTTGACTTTTTTAATGAGCCAAGAAAATACAATATTTTTTTTTTAAATATTCACTATTTTTTTTCCATTTATTTACATAAGCAAGGTTTTAAAACAATTAATAATTGCTTTTTTGTTATTTATTGGATTATCATTTCAAATTTAACCTTACACTGGTCTCCTGGAACACTAAGAAAAATGTTTTTGAGTCATGAAGGTGCACAGTTTTGTAATATGTCAAAGAAGACTGTGGCAGATTCTAGGATAACAGTGATTTAACAATAAGAAATATCTTTAAGAGTAAAGTGTGCAGATGCTGTGCAATCTGTTCTAGCTGCATTCATCATGTCAGTTACTGCAACAGATCCTTTTCTATATGTTTGTAAGAAACAGAGCTATTATGGGGCTTGTTAATGAAAAAATAGCCTGTATATACATAAACAAGTAGGTACTAGATCAAAGTATAATTATATAGCAGTGAAGAACATAGGTCATTTGTGCTGAGGTTTACAAAAGCTGCAGCTCCCATGCCATCTCTGTACCTGCAGATCTTCTTGAGGATCTGTGATTAAACCCTCTCCCTGAAATTCCTGCCAAGCTCCCCCACTCCCAGGGATTTAAAGTTGTGGATATGAAGGACCCAAGTTCTAGGTCTGATGTGGTTTAGCTCTGCCACCTTGACTCAGTTGCAGAGAAAAAGCCATGAGGCAGTCTGTAAAAAGAGAAAAATGTAAAAACTACAGAAATAGGATTGCTGAGACAGTATCATCCATTAATAAATCAAGAGGAGAAACAACAGCAAGAAATGGTATAAAGCCTCAAAGGAAAAAAAAGAAACTAGTTAGTTTTGGGGTTTATTTGGTTGACTTGTCAGTACCATCAGCTGATGAGACAGCAGCTCAGCAACATCCAGGACCACAGAGCTACAGAGCCTAACCCTTCTCCCCTAGAGGCCACTGCCCTGGCACATCTATGTTTTGCTTTATGGTCTGGTGTGTTGTATCAGAGGAGGTTAAGTATGACAGTCCTTTCAAGTGTGTACACCTCACTCACAGAGTCTCTTTGCATGTGGCTAAAGAAGCCTGGCCAAAAACTTCAAATGAGGGGCTGTAACATCCCTTGTGCTTCATCGTGGAGGCTGGATGGCAACACCCTGCAAGGTTCAGCTCCTTAGAGCATGTGGCTTTCTATCTGCCAGGCAGATCTTAGTCAAAGAAAATTGATAGACCTATACTCACTGTGCCTTACTGAAGTGCGGACTCAAAGGGCAACAGGCACTTTTATATTTATCATCCAGTGGTGCCCTTCTGCAGCTTTTCTGTTAACCATTCACACTCCAAAGACCTTTTTGCTAAGAGAGCTCTGCAAACCTTATCTTTCAAATGTCATGAACAGTGGCTTTCAGCAATGAGCAAGTAGAACTGTTTCTCATTTAGTAGAGGACGACTGTAGAAAAAATGTAATTTCAGTTAACACACTGACAAAAAATGATGAGATTGTCTATGGAAGCTTTAAATGAAACAAAAGGGAAGACATATAAAATTTTTTGAGCAATGACAGTTGAGCACTGGATATATTTCTAAATGATAAAGAAATGGGGAGAAGTAAAGAAATGATCATAGCAGGATAAACTGTTAACTGAATGTGTCATTACACTGAAGGTTTGGGAGCCTGGACTAAAACTTGGCTGAAACTTTGCCTTGTTTATTACAGATAAACTGCTGTAGCCTGTTTTAAAGAGACATGACATAGTTGAATGTCTCACACAGACATCACACATGTGTCACACATGTATTTAACGCATATCTGTGAACTGATGTTGACATTACCCTTGACATTTGGCTTTAACATTCTATTTCTTTCCCCTGTTTCATTAATGATGAAGTTTCTGTCCCTTAGTAATTATCATTGGTAATTGACTGCACACTCAGGAGAATACTTTTTTTTTTTTTTTCTGACATGGCTGGAGGCTTTATTTTTTTCTTCATAACTATAAGAAAAATGTATGAATATGTAAAAATACCTTATTGGTTTCTTTATTCTTTTGAATATATTATTGATTTAAATGTATTTTGTCTTCTTTGTAAAGCCTGTGGCAATATTTAGCCCTAGTTTTCAATTTATTTTCTTGTCTTCCTTTTCCTATCAGTATACTTTCTAGGTCAGAATATCCTCATTCATGATTTTGTCCTATGTATAGTTTAAAGACTGGGTGTCTGGCTTTTAGTGTGGGTTTTCCCAGTAAATTGAAATTATTATTTATATATGGAAAGATGTTTGTGAATCTGACTTTTTAAAGAAGAATTGGAATGATCTTTGTTGTTGTTGTTGTTGTTGTTGCTTTTACTTGCTTGGGATGCAAAACTCCCTGGGATTCTGAGAATGGCACTTTATAAACGAAATTTACTATTATTGTTGTTTTCTCTGAAGTATAAACTATTGTTAGTAACAACTGAGTTGCAACCTTACAGCTCCCTGTCCACTATTATAACATTCTAGACTTCTCCTTTTGGGCTTGAATATGTTATGTTTAGGATAAGCTGAAAAAATTTGGTTGACTGAAGGTGATTCAGTGCTTTTTATTTTTTCAGTTAGCTTATTGTAAAACAAGTTTTTCTATATGCAAACATATATCAAAAAGCTCATTTTTCTTAGAACACAAATAATGAAGTTGAAATATGAAGGTCAGATATTTGGCTACTTTAAATATTGTGGTTTTATTAATTTAATTGAAACTTTGTCTGTTTATTAATGTAGTCTTCAATTGTCTATCTCCTACTCTATGTGTCTCAATGAGGAGTTATCATTCATAATGGGTAGATTTTAAATGGTGAGTGGGAGTCAGTGTGTATGTGTGATTGTAAGCACCAGAAGTGTTACTTCCTATGTATTGCTGCACAGATTCCTTTAAGTAAGGAATGTGTAAGTACCTGAAATGAAAGGGATTTTGCATGTTGTTATTCCCTTGTCCTGTTCCTTGCCCTCGCACACAGTGAATGCTGGCTAAGTGTACCAGGAAGTGAAAGTTCCCTGGGGCAAGAAAGGTCTCACAGGGGGAGATTGAGCATCACAGAAACTGGGAAAGCCATGTAGAATATTAAACTTTTGAGAAGTTTGCTAAAAGTCTAATTTTAGTTAAAGCATATCTTCAAATCAAAAGCTATAAAATGGAGTTTGGTTCTCATTTCTTTATTACATAACATTAGACATCAAGCAATTAAAATATGAATTTTCTATGAAATATTGCATTGTAATATAAATGTTATACAAAACTATTTAGTGCATTAATACATAATCTTTATTTATTTTGATTACTTCTTAATGAAGTAGAATTATTTGTTATGTCTGAGATTATCTGAGAGACTGCGTTGAATCTGTGAATCTTATGATTTGTGTTCCAACTGTATATTGCTGTAGGCTCTCTGAATAGTTAAAAGGAGTTTATGAAGACTGTGTTAAGAAAATTGAAAGACAGGGTAAGTAGCTGACACAAGACAGCCTTAGGGGCTTTTTTATACAATTTAAGAAAGGAGGGACTAACGTCTTGGTGAGAATTTGGTTAACTACCTACATTCAGCATAGGAGCCTTAGTGTAATACAGGAAATGTTTTCCTTCTTGATAATGAAGTCTTTAAAAATAGTCCCCCTGAGCTAAAATTACTCAATTCTGAAAAAAAAAACAAAACCAACCAACCAAAACCCAACCAAAAATATTGCAGTTGAGACGGTCAAGCAAAAAGTTTGTTAAGCAGCAATAGCACTTTATTAAGATAACAAACACACTGATTCTTTTGCTATTCTCTGCTGAATGTGTAACTATCTCATTGGCTCTTCTATTGTGCCTTTCACAACCATTGGTTTGTTGTTATGTTGTTACTTCTTTGTCTTCTTCCATATCTTGCTATTTCTTTCTTCAGCAACTCCTTTAATTCTTGTTTATCATTCTCAGTTTGGGACTTTCCACTCTATCTGAGACACAGATGCAAACTGGTTGAGGTCAAATCCCTACGTTGGGCCTCCAGGCCAGCTGGATATTCCCACACAAAAAAAACCCAGAAATGACAACAAAACATATCAACAGTAGGAAAGAATAGATTAATAAAACTTGGAGACAAGTGATACAGATTCTGCTTCTTTCTCTTCCCATTTAAGTGGTTAGTGCATTCATCTCGGTTGATGGAGGCACAAAATCAATTTTCTCCCCTACTTGAAAGGGATTAATCCTATATTGTAACAAAGAATCCTTCTCACATTACTATGATGTATTTTGGGTGGATTACACTCTGTATCTCCCCATGAGTGTGACTGTAAGTATTTGAGATGAATTAAGAAGATGGGTTCTAGAAGCCCATGGTTTAAGGGTATTTCAGTCATTCCCCCAGGTTTGACAGATGCTGTCTTCTAAGCCTAGTGGCCTGTATTAGCTGCAGATATTGAGTGAATGCTGCTTTTTGAATATTTTCCAGCCTGGTGATTTGATCTGAGACATGAAAATCTTAATCAGAACAAGAATTTCTGTTAAATATGCCCCACAATTAAGATGTTGTACAGGTATGAAGGGCTGGAAGAAAGGGGCTATCCTACAGGGAGCATGTTTGTGTTGCTTTTTATTCTGTCTCACTTAACTCCTCACAAGATTTTCTGTTTTATAAGATGTTTTAACACTTTCAGTTTTTGCTCAGGTAAAACCAGGATTCTGAGCTTAAAAGTCTTGGTAGTTTTTTGGAGGTTGTAAGCTGCCTAAGTAGATCCAGTCAAAGCATTGCCAAGTTAATGTGCTTTCATAAAGGGAGGCAAGAAAGTATTTATTATCTTCTGCATCTCAATTTTGTTAGTCACAAGGCTATATTAAAGCCTTAAAAGAGACACAAGGAATCAAGCACAATCCAAATCCCTTTACTTTTTCTAAAGAAGAAGATGGTGGGTTGAAAGGTCCCAGGGAAAGTGAAGCCTAGAAGCACTTCAAAATGGGTCTATCATAGTGGGAGCTGGCTAGGCTGCTAGCAGCATGAAAAGGTTTAAATAATACAGGTGCATCAGCAGTCAACTCTCTTTATTCTAAATTTTTCATACTTTTGAGGAATGAACAGAATGTGCTGTATTTGGAAAAAGCTCTATTAGATGCTTCAATCAACTTTTGTTACAATGTCCCAGAAAAATGCCCTATATTAACTTGAATTTGTACCCAAAAGTAACTCTGGCCTTGGTCTGAGTGATATTACTGTAGCATACTCTGCTGAAGGTTACACAAATGAGTGGGTGCACTCAGTGAGAGCCTGCAAAGGGATTTTGAAAGGTGTCTTTTAGATTGGTAACTGTGACAATGGCTTCTCCTTTTTTTTTTTTTTTTTTTCTGCTAATGGAGAGTCCAAAATATCACATCTGCTTGGTATTTTTTCCAGTGTATTTTGTGGATGTCACTGGTACTTTCAGAAATGGAAGAACTTAGGAGGATGCTGGTTCTGATCAGAAATCCAGGTGCTTCTACATTGTTCAGGTGACATGGGTCCAAGGGGGAAGGAATGTGAGGGCTCTGTAGTGTTAACAAAGGGAGGGGTAGTCTAACTCCTCACGTAAACAAAATCACAGAAGATAGATCACAAGCATCCTGATGCAACATAATTAGATTTACAAAGACATGTAAATCTGTAGGAATAAGAGTCTCTTGAATTACTACTTTAAATTGCAGTCAGTGGTGTATTCATAACCTGAGCAAATTCAGTCCCCAAGGGTTAGCATCTCTCTAACATAGTATCCAAAGTGTTTTAATTGCAAATCAAAAAGTCTGTTCTCCTGTGGGATAATGGGGGAGAGGAGATGCAGGCTGCATGTGGAAATAAGTCTGAAAAGTCAACAATGACCTTAGAAGATAGGTAATTGCATCCTCATCCTTGGCCTTCAGAATAAAGGCTGGTAAAAACTAAGAGGCCTCTCAACACCCTTCAGGTTGTATTTACAGTGCAGGGATCCCAACACACCACCTCCTTCCTTTCCAGGAGAGTCTGCCTTGGGAGTTTTGAGGCTGATAACCCTGTAGGTGCACAGGATGGGCAAGTAGCCAGAGCCATGCAGCACCATATGGCATGGGATGGAAAGCCTTCTCCAGTAATGTGCCAAAGGAGGTGTCCTCAGCATAAATCTAGGCATCACACTGGGGTTTCCTCCTCCCAACCTGAAGTGCCAGAACATTACTGTGGATGTGATAGTGGCTGACCAACAGGAGAAGGTGTGTCACCTTTTAATCACCAACATTTGAATCAAGATCCAATAAAATGTCAGTACTCACAAACATTTATTTCTGATACATACTGCCATCTGTTATAACATCTGCAGAAAAAAGTCCTTTTCCATGCCTATCTACAAATATCTAGTGTATCTACCCTCTGTAGCTATTTTAAGGTAATTCTGTGGTAGTATTCATGCATAAATATATCTTTATATAAGAATATACAATTCAGAAGGCTAAACTTCCTCTAAAAATACTGTCAGACACAGAAGGGAAATACCACATCTATTATCATCATTATATTACATATCTTTTTATTCAAATAAAGATTCTAAGATTTTCAGTGGATGAAAAAAATACACAGTAAAGGGAAAATCTGACTGCTATTAATGAAATGGACTGAATAATGGGTACCAAAGAGGATTCTTGATGGCCATAGGAGGCAGTAAGAAATAAGTAACATTTCACATGGATTTTTTTTTTTTTCCATTTGACAGATGCTGTTGTCATTTGGAAAAGTACCCTTTCATAAGGTCAGTCCTAAAACATTAGGATTACTCCTCTTGATTTATGCTTTTATTGTTTTCTGCATAAATAAAGCTATGGCCTCTTCTTTCCAGTTAATGTGCCACTACCTTAATTAATTTTAATAGCAGAAGAGGGTGCAGGAGAGAGCTGATATTAATGAGCTGTACTAATGACATTAGGGACTAACTGAAACTAGTTATTAAGAGTAGGTCTTGTATATTCTTTCAAATAATGGCAATAATTCCAGTAAATTCAGACTAAATCCAGAATTTTATTATATATGCCTATCTGCATATAGCTACTGTCCCCCAGGAAAAAGTTCTGATGCAAACCTGCAATCTGTCTTTAGTTCCATACTATAAAAAGTTCATAAAACTACTGCCTATAAATGACTTCTCCATTTTGAAAGCTAACATTTTACTTGTAGCTAGGACAGGCCTTGCAATTATAATTTTGCTATTTGTTCAATCTACACTTCAGAGATTACTTAATCTGTGGATAATTCTATTTCCTGCTCTATTTTTATACTGCTAAGTATAAAAATGTACTACCCAAGTGTCCCAGATAGATTGTCATTGTGCTAGGTATACATTCATATATACTCAAAGCATGTATAATTTTCTATCATCAACAGCAAGATGTTGTAAAGATGAAAGGAAAGGAAAATAATATACTACAAGCAAAGGTATTCATAAAACTCAAGGCATGGGGGGAAAGGAAAGAAAGAAAGAAAACTACTGCTAACTCACAGTATTTCAAATCATCTTGAGAGGAAGTTGACATGACATCTTCAAAATAAGGAAACTGGGGAGACTACTACTACATATCTAAAGAGGTTCCAGATGTCTTGTGGTCATGTCTTGTATTTATTAGTTCTTAATATCATGTAAATTGGAAAGATAATTATTTCATTAACTTCCATTTTGAGCTACCACTATTCTGCAATAATTTATTTCTTGCACATCTTTGTAACTTTCTTCACTATTCTGTGCCATTTCTAATAAAAAGGGGCTTTTTTAAAACATTGTGTATAAAGATTTCCCTCAAGCTTTTTAGCTTGGATGCAGAATGGTGTTCTTTTTCTTCCTGTTCATAACCCTCAGATAGACTAAGTATGACTGACATGATCCGATCCCATGGATAAGGTAAGTGAAAATTTTATTTCCTATAGGGATGGCAAGTGTCATCAAGAACAGTGGCTAGTATATGAGTATGGTTGCCATTACTTAGAAGGGGAAGGTATCAGGGAAAGATCTGCAGCTGACAGTGTGAAAATCAATTTACAAGTAGATTTTAAAGCTTGAAAGTAGGTTATAAGCAGAATTATGCTGTTGCAGCACAGCTTCAGTAAGCTCATGAGTGAAGTACTTATCCACAGAGAGAAAAGGTAATATAGCTATGCTATAACAAAAATGAGATCATAAAAGTGATCAACACATGGCTTTATGTCTGCAGAAAGAAGGATGTGTATTACACCCCTTATTTTTTGCTATGCTAAAGAAGCTTAGGTCTCCCTTCAGCATTTCAATAATCTTTCTGTGCAGCTGTTCTGGTACAAATTCCTCTTTCTTGGATACAGGTGACCAGATTAATAGATGGTATGCCAGATTGAACTTTAGTAAGCCCTTGTACAGTAACAGTAATTGTAATATCTAATAGTATTATCTTACTATTTATAGTGCCTACACCTTCTTCAAGGTGAATTACTTTGATACATAATAGTCAGCCCATAAACAAGATTTGTAAAATTCGGAAGATCTTTAAACTAATTTCACATTGGCAAGAACATATTTTTCAGTTGTTCTTGTTTCCAGGTGAGACACTCACTGGCAGAGCCCAGTAACAAATCTATAATCTGCTACATTGAAGTAACTGACTTCATAATAATAAATGCCATCCTATTTCTACTGCTAGACTCTAGTTTTTCCTATAGAATACTTCAATTCTCCAGTGTATTGGTCATGTCTGCCAACTTAGTTATCAGCAAATTTAATAACTACAGTTCTTTGATTTGTGCCAAAGCACTAATGTTATTAAATAAGATCTGTCCCAGAAGCAATCTTTGTGTAACTCCACAAAACATTTCCCTGTAGCTTGGTATTTCCCTTTTTTATACATCACATATCCATGTCTAAAGTTGTCCTCCTGCATTCTGTCCACAGTTGCTTTTTACAGTTCTCCACTTCTGAAGTTACACAGTAATTTCTCATGCAAATATTTATATGACTTCTAATGTAGATTAAATGTGTAATCAGTTATTTTTTCACAGACAATGCACTTGTCTGTTGTTATTCACTGTTGGTAAACATATGTTGTATTTTTATTACTTTTTCCATCACCATATAAACTTTGAAATTATGACAATCTTCTTTGCTTCGGTCAAAATTCTGAAGATGGACTTTTTTTTTTTTTTGCTCACTTACAATCAGTTTGGAATGTACCAAATTCTGAGGTTTCCTTCCACCTGACTGTAAACAACTCAGTTACTTTTAGCCATCAGAGTTTCTCTGTACTTCCTAATAGGGTATTCTTTATAAAAAGCTGAAATAAAATATTTATTTATCTTTTCAGCAAAATTTAGCTTTCCTTTAAAATGTAGCCTTCCTCAGTTCATAGTGAACTTCTTTTCTTACTCTCTTTTTGTTTATAGAGTTGCATTCTTTGTTATTGTTGTATTTATAATTTTCAATATCATATTGTTTTTTGGAGTTTTTCTTGAACTACAAATATGCTTTCTCTTTTTTTTCCCATTCCCTTTTTTCTTTTCTTTCTTTTTTTTTTTTTTATTTGTATCATTGCTGCTATTCCTGCTATTCCTAATGAATTTTTCAGTAAATGTGGTCTAGGGTCTTTTTTAATAAGATTTTTTTTCCTTCTTTCTTTGAAACATTGTTTCCAGACCATCTCTGTGCCTTTAAAGCTTTCATGCTGGAGTCTCTAATAGATGTCATTCCTAATTCCTTTAATCTCTGAAAATTTTCCACTTTGAAGTCATTATTAAGTTGCAGAGTAATCTTCATTTTTATTAGAATAAGTTAAAATCTGAAGTGGTATAATTTCCAGATTATTCAATGAAATACTGCAGCAGGCACCACACCTCAGAATACCCAGGCTGCATGAATGGTATTTGTTTTCCAGTGTCTATGGGTGAGAAATGTCCTGGTAGGATATATTATTCTAGAAAGAGAATATTAAAGAAATATGTAAAACAAAAAGACCTTTTTTTCCCTCCCCCTTTACTGACAACACAGTGTCATGAGGCCAAATTTGTGGAGAGAGAAATTGAGTCTAAGACCATTCTTTTAATCAACATCACAACAATAAATAAAGTAAATGAAAGCATAATAATAACTTTTTCTGGAGAAAAGGCTTGCCCCTGTTAAATGTACATTCTTCCTAAAAGAATAATGATACTGTTTTTTGTTGGAGGCTACATATTAGAACTAGAGAAAAAAAATTGACCAGTGTGCTGTCAAAAGCTGTAGTTTTGCCAAGACCAAGATGTTTCCAATTTCTACCTAAAGCTATTATAAATGCTTACTTGGGAAGCTGAAGAGTCTGGTCTTCCTGCATAACAAGCAGCACTGGTCTCCAAAGATTTTAATGCTGGTGAAATATCTTGCAGGGTTTGATCCTCAAGGAACTATATTTCTCTCCCTAGTATCCACAGAATAAAATTCCAGTGCTGAATAAGTCTGTGACAACTGACAGAAATGAGAGAAGCAGCTCTGACAAAGTAAGAATACAAGCTAGATCCTATTTTATGCATCCATAATCCAGAATAGTCTTCCACTATTATAGGTCCTGCACTACTGGGGGTCAACAACCCTTAATCTGATAAACTAGATAGGTACAAGAATCCACAGTTTTGCCAGTCAAGACAGATTGTGCAAGACCAAATGAAACCAAAATGAAAATTACAGCCCGACTCAAAGCTTCCCTTAAAAGAGATTCAAGAATAAAAGAGACTGGAAAAGAGATGAAAATTGCACGCAGAGTATTTTCTACTAGTTGTAAGCATCTGAAAGATAAAATTGGAACTATACTTAAAAAAAAATAAAAAGGAAATTAATAAAAATCACTAGTGGTGGTGAGGAGATGGTGCATTGCTTGAAAATACTTCAGTATAATTCTTTCCTTTGGTTCATCTGATGCTTTCAAGACATTCTATAAATCGAGCATGTAGTTTTTTGTGGAGCAGTGGAAAACTGATATCTCTAACATCATATGGCACATGATGGCTTTTAAAATTGTGTCTTCTGTAAAAATAGGATTTAGATAATTACACAGTGATTTAGTAGAATTTTATTCCATTTGGCCAGATTATGAATTATTTTTGAACATTCACATTCAGAAACTCATGTTTCATCTCACCTAAAGGCTCTGTATCAGTTTTGCTACAAGTGCAATATTGAATTAATCTATAAAAGCACTGATATAAAAATGTGATTTAGAGTGCTGCAGCTGAATGTTCTGAACAATTTAGAGTTTGAAATATTCTACATCTAGGAAGATACTTCTGGCAGCTGCATTGGATACTTTTTGTAGGATGTATTAACAGTCCAGACCTCTTGAGACACTACTGAATACTACACAAGCAGGTAATATTTGTGCTGAGTGGGCATATTGTATACACAAAAACAACCCAATTCATTCCACAACTTTGTAAAGCAGAGTATTCACCACATTCTCATAATTTCTGTATGGCAGAAACATTGTCTAGTGAATCTGTTTTGCTACAAAAAAGAGAGTCCTATCAATATCAGGGATCAAGCTCAAAAGTGACAATTTTAAATTGCCCTAAATTTAGTAAACTGTTTAATCAGCACTTGTTTAATATTAAATGAATAATTTGTGCATTGAAATTCTTCCATTTCTTTTTCACCACTTCCCACCAAACCTGTTTTGTTACCTAGTAAAATAGATTTTTATTATTGCTGTGCAGTGCATAATAACTGATGAAAACGACCAGACCATAGAGCTTAACAATGCATAGTGAAGGATGTTTCATTTTATTTTAGAATGCCTTTTATGACAGCATACTCTGGCAGACCATATTGATAATGGTAATGCCACATTGTAAAACACTGAGGTTCTTGGTACTTTATAAGGAATAAGCACTAAAAACTGAATAGGATTACTACTATCTGAATATAGTCTTACTGAAAAAACTTCAGTCATTCCCATTATTACTTCTTCTGTGAGATCACTATGCAATATGCCATACCTAACTTTGCAAACAGACAAAAAGATGAAAGTCAAATCTACTCAAATATCTCCAGTTTTCTGGTAACTTTTTTTTTTCTAATTCTTATGTAATGTATGAGTTCACTATATTGAAAGAATGCTTTCATGTTGCTTCAGTTCATTACCCTGTGCTGATCTTATCAAAATAATGTTATTCACTCCTTTATTTGATAATTAATATTGATTGCACGTTAACCTGTGAGCAAGTAAAATGGCTCAGTCCCAGTCAGTAGAAAATCTACTTAGAAATTTAACAGATATTTCTTTTCACATCTTTTAGCTTGCTTAATGATGCACTTCTCTTGCCCAAAGCAGTTTTTATAGTAGTTAGAAAGTGATGAGTAGGAGGTAACTAGTTTTATCATTGCCCTCCACAATTTCAGTTGTTTGCTAATATTTCCACCTGAATCTTTCCAAGCTGCTTTCCCTGAAAGACAACAAAAGACACTGTATATGGATTTTTTTTTTGAGCCCCAAAAGACCACTCTAATTTGGTTGGTTGATTATTTGCATTTGTTTCCTTCAATGTACTTCTGTCAAATCTACTATATTCAGATAATGGGAGCCCAAGAAATATTATCTTGCTTTCCAGGAATGTCTCAATAAGGCCATCTTTAAAAACAAAAACAAAAAAATGTTCTGGTCAAGGTAGAAGAGGGACTGAACTAAAACCCCAGTTCTGAACATGCCTGAATTGCATTAACCTCTGAGTCCTAACTTTTCATCTCAGTTCTATCATGACATTGTTAGAAAATGTGTAACTCATCATACAAAACAGTAATCCGAATAAACCAAACTTATAGACCAGACTATTTTACATTACAGAGAAAAAAGGAAAGGAGAAATTGTGGAAAAATAAGACAAAAATCTTACAAATCGAATAGTATGAGCTAAGGCATAAAGCAATCAGTACCGGAGGAATGCTTTATTTTATAATTGAAAAGTTTTATATTTTTAAAAGACATTTAGAATTCAAGACATGCATCTAATGGGTTTATAATAAGAGCTGAGGAGTTTGAGAAAGATCAAAAACCATGCCTTTGGAAATGGAGAATAAGGAGGTTCTAAAATTATGTCTGTTTTGCTAAGCATAGATTTGGAATGGAGTCCTGGAATGTCACTTTATTTAAATGTCAGAGAATGGTAGTCACCTGCTATGCTAAGCCAACATTGTCCCCAAGAAAAAAAACTACATTAAAGTATACTTAAGTAGAGAACAGACATCCAATGAAAAATTATATTAATTAATAGAAAATGCACTTTAGTAATTTTGTTTACCACCAATGGCTATTTCCTCACAAGAACACCATCATTTTAGAAATGTGTTTTATATTAGCCTGTATACTGAAGAAATCTAATGGGTACCCTGCAGATTTGGGATGACATTTATGTCCCTAACACTGAAGCATGTGTGCTAGTTATTCTGTGAACACGATTAAAATGCTTTCTGCCTTTGACAGCATGATTGTTTCTTCCTTTCCCAAAAATATAGATTGAACCAAAGGCTACAACAGTATCTAGATAGGCAGAAAACTATTGTGCTAAAAAGTAGAATAAATGACAAAGGTAGAGGAAAAATGATACAGCAATGTACAGCACAGAGATGCCTCTTTTTTTATTTCTTTTTGCCGTGGGTAGCAGTGATAGATATGCACTGGAACACCTGGCTGGCCACAGTTCCCCAGGGACACTGCAAATAGCTGACCTAATTGCAGGTGCTGGGATTCCTGTTAAAGTAAGCAATTGCTAGCAGTTTCCAAAGAGTAGTATCTAAGGAATTTTGTTACTTCCAAATTGTGGTAGAGTCAATTCAAACATTGGCATCAGCAGAAATTATTTATGTTCACTTTACTGATTTTATGTGCACTCTATTCTCTTTTAGTCTGCCAGCAAATTGGCTAATCTGCCAACAGAAAAATTCAAATGTGAGAGGAATAGGAAAGAATAGAAGCTGCCTGTCAGCTGGTGCCATGTGAGACCAGAAAGCCTGCAAGGATACAGTCACAAGAGAAGATAGGTAGCCCTCCAGCTATTTCTATCTTGGTCATGGTCCTTCAAAGCACATTAAAAATACTGAACAAAAAGTCTCAGGTGAGGACCATTACACTTTTAGGAAGATCTGTTTCACACCAAAAGGAATAAATGAATGTATTTTCTAGACAAAGGTAATTTTCTAAACTCATGCCTATATTTTTTAACTAGAGGGGGGTCATAAAGAACATTCATTAGGAGTTAGACAAGACCAAAGAATTTCAGTGAGTCATTTTTTATCTCAAAACATCATGTGGATGTGCTAACCCTTAGAGTTTAGAAAAATAATTAATTTTCTTACATTCTCCATGCAGTTGAAGATACACATCCTCTATAGATTTTGGGTTTTTTTTCAGAAATTAATTATTCTTACTGTGAAAATATGTGTCTCATTTCTAGTCTTGATTTGTATAACTTTAGGCTGATTCTTGATATATCTGCCTGTAATGAAACAAGGAGTCTGTTCTTCTTCCAAGCTTTCCAGAAACAAATATCCCTCTATTTTGGAAAGGAAAAAATGAATTTTTAACTATCACACCTTTATTAAATAGATTTAGGATTGACAAATAACTTGATTTACAAATTCTATACAGTGGAAAAACATGTCCAATTCCAAATGCAAAAATAAAGGAAAAATAAGATAAGTGATATTTGGAAGTTTAGAGGTTAAAATATTCCTGCAAGAATCACAGGTTAATTAAGAAATGTCTTTCTTTAAATACATGCCAAATATTCATCCTGATTTTAGTTATTCCTAAGTAGTGTAAGCACATGGTGCATGTACTTACAGACACATTTTTTTCTAAACAGTTCAAGGCAACTGTGGGACTGAGGTGTAATTAATAGAGTTTGCTAAGAATCTAAATCTATTGACAGGCAGTTATTAAGACATCAGGGATTAAATGTTTTTATGCTTCTTATATCTGTTTTTCACCTTATGTTTAAGCTGTTTATGCAGCTCTCCTCTTGCCATCCGTGTGTCTGCCCTGTGAATCCAGATACAGAAAAATGCTTCATTATCACTGTGTATTTATGTGGTTGGATGTACACTCAGTACAGCAAGCTGTGAGACTTTCCAAAATGGAGGCTTTTTGCTTTAAAACATTAGGGTATCTAGGGAAAATATTTTCAAATATACTGAATGAAATGTGATGAAGTGAGAATTCCTAAAAGCTGGGCTTCGAAGTGTAGCTATTTCTGTGTGGAAGTGCTGAAGTATTAATGCTGAAGTACATGAGACCAAATGAATGCAGTGTGAAATTGTTATCTCTTTAAAGCAAATAGAGTTTGAAGACAGATAACAGTAGATAGAATAAAGATACCAGATATAATACATTTTTAAAGCAAAATTAAAAGACCTGTTAGTTGACTATAAGCTACTGAAAGAACTGAGACAGAGAAGTCCTAAA
This sequence comes from Corythornis vintsioides, assembly GCA_025447755.1. NCBI lineage: Eukaryota > Metazoa > Chordata > Aves > Coraciiformes > Alcedinidae > Corythornis > Corythornis vintsioides. The sequence goes on from JAOEGS010023466.1 coordinate 33,432, forward strand.
AGAACACCCATATCTGCAGAGAAAAAATGCACTAAATGTTATATTTCATTTTTTGGATTTGAATTTCTAAGGCCAGTCTCAAGATGAGTGTTAGTAGTGGTGAAAGAGTGTGGAAGCTTCAACTGTTTGAGCTTAGTAAAACATACCACTTAAGCAAGCTTAGAAATGCAAAAATTCATCATCTGACAACAGTGTTTTTATCCCAATTATCTGAATGGTCAGGGACTCTTTTGAGAAGTTTATCCTGAGAAGCAGAAGATAAGGCTATGAAACAGCTGGTAATTATTTTTAGCCAATGAAAATATTGACTAAACCATCACTCTTGGATTTTTATACTTAAAATATACTTGCATTCCAAATCTACTATTATTAAGTAAAGAGCTTATTGAACTCATAGCTAAACAAAGAAAGCTGCTCAGCATACATTTCTCCAGAATTTATAGGCTTGCAACAGGATTAGTGAAATACCATTATTTGTTTCATCATCATTCTGTGTCCTGGAAAAAATATATTATTTTTTAATTCATAGTTATCTATTTCCTTCAGACTCAACTACAATACTTTTCTGTCATTTGCATAAGCTTATATGAAGCTATTCACAGCATTTTACTAAGTAAAACTACTCCCAATTCTTACTCCAATTTTGGAATTTTAGTTTTAAATACCCAGTGTGATATAAAAGTGAGCACAAATTCCAGCACTGCCTCACTCATATGTCAAATGCTGAAAATTAGCACTAGTCTTCCCATCAAGAACTGTAATCACGTGTGGTATCTGGAAAAATGTTTGCTGGCTCAAGTGTCTTATCATAAAACAGTTTTCAATTCAGTAAACTGACATTTTAATTTGTCTGTTATTTACTGCTCAGAATTAAGGTAGGGGCATCATTCCAAGCTATTTCTCCAATAGCATTTAGGAGCAACATGCCTTTTGACCTCTGAATGAAATGGCAAATCTCTTTGCATACAGGGTAATTTGCAGTGCTGAGTTACTCTTTACATTAAATCTCCATCTGGTTCACTTTGCCACTGAGAAGATGCAACCACTTGTTCAGCAAAAAAGGAGATTACTTTGAAATAAATTACTGTTTTTTCAAGGAAATTAAAGGTTTATGGAACAAACCTTTATTCAATGTAGAGCTTCATTGCTATTCTAGAACCTTCTAGTCAGCTCAGCAAAAAGCATCTTAATTTATTTTTATTTATACACATAACAAAGAATATCAAGGTTAAAGTTTCTTTCAGGAATGAAATTATGTGAAATTGCTTAAAGTTTATGTGCTTCTCACAGTTATGTTGAACATAATTTATTATGCCTACCATATGTAAAACTGTTAAACATCTGACCAAAGACCTTCCAAAATGTCTTCACTTCTATTACCTTTGGACTTGAAACAATTGTGTATTGGTTGCCAAAAAAAAGGATGAAGGTAGTGTGCTCAAGGACACATAGATCATGACCAAAAGTGAGTATTTCATAATCACAATGGAGTGAAAAAATAAATGATCAAGAAGGAAGAATGGAAAAAGTTGAGGCAGAGAAAACAGAAGGGGCATTTCATTGGAACCACCAAGTCAAAAGAATGTTATTTATCCTTACAGAAAAATCCTATGAAATTTTAACAGTAATAATGCAACAATGGCTTGGTCTTGTTCATACTAGAATCAATACCAAAGCTCTAATTCTTTTTCAAAGGGGTGGGAATAAGTAGTCAATGGGATGGACTCTAGTTGGAGGCCTGTAACTAATGAGGTTAGACAGGGTTTGGTGCTGGGACCAGTTCTGATTAACATATCCATCAGTCACCTGGATGAGGGCACAGAGTGCACTGTCAGCAAATTTGCTGATGACACCAAACTGGGTGGAGTGTCTGACACACCCGCAGGCTGTGCTGCCATTCAGAGAGACTTGGACAGGCTGGAAGGTTGGTCAGGAAGAAATTGAGTGAAATTCAACAAGGGCAAGTGTAGAGTCTTGCACTTGGGAAAGAACAACCCCAGGTATCAGTATAGGTTGGGGACTGATCTGTTGGAGGACAGTGAAGAGGGGAAGGATCTTGGGTCCTAATTGATGGGAGGCTGCCCATGAGCCAGCAGTGAGCTTTTGTGGCCAAGAGGGCGAATGCCATTCTGGGGTTTATTAAAAGGCCTGTGGCTAGTAGGTGGAGAGAGGTTCTCCTACCCCTCCAGTCTACCCTGGTAAGGCTGCATCTGGAGCATTCTGCCAGCTCTGGGCCCCCAGTTCAAGAGGGACACAGAATTGCCTGAGAGAATCCAGCACAGAGCCACAAAAATGATAGAGTAGAACACCTCTCTTATGAAGAAAGGCTGAGAGAGCTGGGGCTCGTTAACATGAAGAAAAGGAGACGGAGGGGTGACCTCGTCAGTGTCTATAAATATATAAAGGGTGAGTGCCAGGAGGATGGAGCCAGGCTCTTCTCAGTGATGCCCAATGATAGGACAAGGGGCAATGGGTAAAAGCTGAGGCAAGTTTCATGTAAACATGAGGAGGAATTTTTTTCACTGTGAGGGTGACAGAGCTCTGGAACAAGATGCCCAGGGGGGTTGTGGAGTCTCCATCTCTGGAGACATTCAAAACCCGCCAGAACACATTCCTGTGTGATCTGGTCTAGGTGATCCTGCTCTGGCAGGGGAGTTGGACTAGGTGATCTTTTGAGGTCCCTTCCAACCCCTGACACTCTGTGATTCTGTGAAGTACATATGTTGTTTCCCCAAGAAACTTGTCATAAAGGAACAGCAGTGAATAACTTTTATTTCTGGAAGTTTGAGACAGACACAGAGTTGTCTCTTTGTTGTTTCTCCAGTAAGGAGAGCTCCATTCACTCTGTTCTTGGCCCTTTCATCAGTCAGGAACTAAATAGTATTAAGCTCCTCGGAGCTCATTTAACCTCTCATGGCCACGTATAAAAAAAAAAAATCTACTTTGATGTCTAAACACTGGTCCCATAGCAAAAGCAATGATGAGAATGCAATCTACCCCAGAGTTTATACATATAAATTAAGATAAAAAGGTATTTGTTTAGTCACATATGTACACGAGGCTGTAGTTCCATGAAAAAGTTACTGCAGAGGAGCCAAGGGAGTGGATTTCAAACCTATTCGGTGGTCAACACTTGTGTATGTTGCTATCTCTCTTAAATAGGACTGTTTTTGGTGAAAGCAGAGAATTCAATGAAAAAGCTGAAGCCAACTTTAAAAGCTGCTCCTCTGTCCTATTTTCTAGTCTGCTGCATACAGATTCTTTCCTTTGTATACTCAAACTCAGCATAATTTATGTGTAATTCCAAAAAACTGCCCATAGCAAAACTCAGTATGAATATTTTTCCCACCTGTTTAATTCTGAGCTATTCTAAAACAAAGAAAAAAAAAATCTTTGCATTTATGAATGTGAAAACAGTGGCATTCATTGTTAATGAAAATGCAGATAGATAAAAAAAAAAAAAGACATTTCTTAAGACCAATGTAGAGCTGGGTCAGTTATGAAAAAAATTACTATGTTCAAACATTTGATGGAGACTCAACATCTAAGGCCTATGAGCTGCTGGCTTGGGACTGCAGGAGACATGATAGGATCATTGAGGACCATGAGTAGAAGGAAAGGTTGTATTTCTTCTCCCTGTATAATCTCTAAACCAGGATGTTTTGCATATGTTCTTTTACTGAATATTGTACATTAGGAAAAAGTATAAATCATATACAGGGTACAAATTTATGTCATAATGTGACATTGAATCATTATCTGTCTCTATGTTAGCATCTTACCCGTAGGTACACAGGCAGCAGGGATTTCTCTCATGTTTAAACTGAAAATATTTTAATAGGTAAACATCAGTCACTTAAAAGAACAGGCTTCAAGCAGGTGGTATTTAAGATCTTAATTGTCCTCTGGGTAAACAGACAGGCATTTTCTATTACCATCTAGTTGTTTTTCCATAAAAGGGAGAGAAATAAGATCAAGGAAAGGATCTGAACACCTTTACCTCTGAGGCTCCAATGAATGTCTTCACATACAAAACAAAGGAATGCAAAAGACACATGCTGTCTCATCTGCTGCACTCACACAAGGTGCTATGACTATACCTTAAAAAATGTGCTGTTCTGTAAAAAACCCACTAAGGGAAAAAGCCACCTGGAACTTGCCAATATTCAGATAAAAACAAAAGAAGAATTATCTTTTGCTTACTGGTAAGAATGGGGCACTCCACAGAAGCCCTGTATGTGATGAGTTGCCCCTGGCCAGTGGCTAATACACCACTCAGACACTCCTGACATGATAGGGGATAGAATAGAAAAAGCAAAAATGAGAAAAATAAGTGGTCAAGCTAAAGGCAGTTGAATAAGTGAAGGAAAGAGGAAGAAAAGAAATACACATAATGAGTGATACCAAGACGTTCACTCACCTGGACCTGCCAGCCTCCAAGCAATGACTACCTCCTCCCAAACACACACTTCTTAGATTTTATTGTTGAACACGGTGTAATATGTTTCTTTGTTTAATCTGGGTGTGTTATCAACACTGTTATAGCCACAAATAAAACCACAGTGTTATAGGGGCTGCCATAAATAAAATTTACTTCCTCTAAGCCAATCCCAGTATGCAGCCTTATTCTTTCCCTTTTAAAATTAATCCTTGTATTTCATCTCAGCACATCCATTTTGTCATTTAGCCATATTATCAGGGAATCATCAGCAACCTGAAAGGTTCCAGGGCCATCTTCACCTTCTGTAGGTGTCCCACCTATATCTAGATAAATGAGCAATATAGATTACTGCACTGGGGTGTGTATACCTGGTTAAGATAAATTATTTTCTCCATCAGTCTCATAGATGCTGCTGGAGCTTAATATGAATTAAATGGATAGCTAGAACTAGCATGCCTCATGGAGTATTGAAAAGACAGTTGGCTTCTGGAATTTGGGAAGCAATATCACTTGGTAAGTCTAGTTACATATTGGCCATCACCCAAGCCAGTAGCATTTCATTAGTCTGAGGTATTAGATGTACATCTGAACCAGATATTACATTTAGCTTCCAGAAATCAATACAGAAATCAGAGATGCTGGCAAGGTTCCAGAACTAATGTAATTAGGCTGCAGCATTCTGTGTATAATGCTGTAATGACTAACTGTAGCATCTCCCATAATTTGCCTCTTACTATATTCCATAACTTCAAGATCTGAGTCATTTGTAAAACTCTTCCAGGTTCAGGTGTTTCTGCTATAGAAGTAATCACATCCAAAGGCTTTTAATTAGCTATGTAACTTCTCCATGTTACCCAAGAGATGAGTAATCCCAAATGGCATTTTTGGTCCTTTCATCACATTTATGAGATTCCAGTTGCTTCTGAAACAAGCTGCTTGCCTTGTCTGTTCTATGGTTACAACTGTTTCAGGATAGTGACATGATAAATATGAACCTTTTGACACTTTCCCACTTATAATTTTTTCTACTTTTTTTCCTAAATTTCCCTATGTGACTACAACTTCAAAAGACTTTGGATCAATTATCCATTTTCTTCAAGTGAAAACAACAATGCCTGATTGCCCACTTATATATCAATAACAGGTTAATCTTATTAAAAAATTGCTCTAAGTACTGCTGCTGACTGTAGATTTTTTTCCAGTGAAACGATAGAAATGTTTAGTGTCTTCTTCTGTCCTAGTACATGCTGTACAACATTTTGATTTGTGGTCCTTTGTTTCTCTCAGGACTCCTCAAGGTGGGTCAGCAGTCCTTGCAGATTATTTTCTAAAGAGTAACCTTTTCATAAAGGTTGTAGATCCTGTATAGTCTTTCAAATTTTGAAGATCTTACTGATTCTGACATTTGACAACCAACTGCTTTTGAAATATTTTGTTTAGTGTATATTTTCAAAATGCAGACAGAGTATCTTAGAGGGAAATATATTCAGGTATTCAAAAATTAATGATTCTATAAAGTCAACACTAACCACCACCAGGGAAAAGCACATGGAAAAATAAATGCATAGACACTACCACCTCTGCTCTTCCCCATGGGGGACTGAGGCATCTGTACTTGATGTCTAACATGCCAGAACACTACAGCCCTGCACCAGGCATCTGTGACAACAGCTAAGGTATGCAAAAGAGTTGTGGGAACCTCCACCACAGAGTCTCTTCTCATTGGCTTGGGAGCTGCATTTAAATTCTGCCCTGTCTTTTCTTTCTTACTTGATGAGTTCCTAGTTTTCCACATTGTTAATCCTTGCTTCACCTCATCTTACTGATTTGTCTTCCTGGCTTGACATCAGAACTGCTTTGTAGCTACAGGCTTTACCAGCAGTCTGTGACCTGTGGTTAACCCCAATTACTGTCATGGGACTTGCACTGATTTTCTTAAATTCTTAAGGACTGTATTGCTTGCTAGTGAGCTTACCTGGTCATCATCCTCAGCTCTTGACTTGTCCTCTGTTGAGGAGCAATTCAACTCTGAATGTTCCCTGCCACCTTCCCACTAAGTGTTTCATAAACCCTTTTTATAAACAGAAGTCTTTACAGAGCTTACTGAATCATCAAGGAGCCCACCAAGCTGCAAAGTGACTAAGAAGGTGCTAAAGATTTACTTCTGTAGTACAACATAATGTGGAAGTAGAAGCTTTGTTGAGTGCTAAGATTAAGTAATGTGTCAACAAGAGAGGTATTTGGTGTATATAAGATAACATTGCAAGATGGAAAACTATAAACACTAGCATCTAAGAAGTGGGATTTCAGTTACCTCTTTGTTCACTTCACTTAATTATACAGCACAATATAATGACAAAGTATTCTACTATAATTAGCCAAAGGAGACACCACAAAAGCCAACTCACAACATTTAAATTTTATGGGCATATATATGAGTCTACATAACTACATAGGCCTCTAGGGGCTATATATAGAATATAAGAAATAAAAGATTTATCTGTTAGCCTTTGTCATAATTATATGCCTAAATGTTTAAGGGTACTTCAGAATATGCCTTTTATGGATGTAATTTTAATATCTGAATAGAAACAAACTTACATATAAAACCTTTAAACACTGATCTTAATACTATAATGTATATCCCAAAGGATATACTTTCTGTAAGTATTAGAAAATTCTGAACACTTGACATAATTATCTCTTGTAGATTTTTCCTTCAGTGCTTGGAAATACTTTAAGCTTTGTAGTCAAAAGAGTGCGATCAATCAGCCTTTTAATTGTAATATTTGACTTGTGATTTATAATAATGACTGCAGCGATAAGGACTCAATAAAGTTTAGAAGTTATTTTCTTCCCTGTTATGCTGGGTGGAGATTGTTTAGGTACCTATCAAATGTTTCTATTCTTCTAAGTCTTAATTTTCGAAGTGGAAAAGATGCTCAGATGCAGGAAGCAACCTTGTGTCTGTTACAGTTTGTCATCTAATAGTAAGTTTATTAAAGTCTAAGTAAGATCATATACTCAGCTGCTTATACTACCAGTAAACAGGCATGAAAATAAAAAAGAAGTAGAAATCTAAACAAGCTGTGTATAGTCTTCAAACATTCCTGTGTTATACTTCAACTGAATTTTGCTTCTGGTTAAGAAACTGTAGGGATCAATCATCATTAAAACTGCAGAAAGCAAGCTGAGCAAGCCATTGCAGTATTAGCCTACACTCACCCAGCTGAAACCACAGCACTACAGCTGCTGACTTTTCATTCATCTGTGCCTCTGTTATGCTTCAGGAGGCCACCCACTGTTTGCTTTTATATTGCTGTATATGCACATTGGAGATTATGCACTATCATGCTCTATTTCTCTAAATTTTCCTTTAAATAAAAAAGCCCTAAGGCTTTCTAGATGCATAGCTTTCAACAATTATAAAGCTTGGATTAATTATGTTTATAAACTCATATTTTCAGTGATAGGTGTTTCCCACCTATAGGGAATATAGCATATTGGCTAAAATGAGAAGTTCACCATCTGTTGGTTTTATTAAGTAGCACTGGTGTCAGAGTAAGTGTTGTTTGCTTATCATAGACTCATAGAACATTTGGGTTTAGAAGGGACCTTTAAAGGTCATCTAGTCTGACCCCCCTGCAGTGATTAGGAACATCATCAACTAGATCAGATTGCTCAGTGCCCTGTCCAGCCTGACTTTGAATGTTCCTAGGGATGGGGTCTCAGCCATGTCTCTGAAGAATCTCTTCCTGCGTTTCACCACCTGCACTGTAAAAAATTTGTTCCTTGTACCTAGTCTATATCTCCCAACCTTTAGTTTAAAATCATTACGCCTTGTCCTGCTAAAAATATTATCCCCATCTTTCTTATAAGTCCCCTTTAAGTACTCACAGTCTGCAATAAGGTATCCCATGTTCCTTCAGGATGAACAACCCCAGCTCTCTCAGTCTTTCTTTATAGGAAAGGTCCTCTGATCCCTATGATAATTTTTGTGGCCATCCTCTTGCCCTGCTTGAACAGGCTTTCTTGTGCTGAAGACTCCTCATCTGAACACAGTACTCCAAGTGGGGTCTCACCAGAGTGAAGTAGAGAGACAGGCTCTCAAAAATTATGGAGAATGGCCTGGCAATAACCTCTGCCATCTCCCTTATCACCTGTAGGTGTATCCCATCAGGGCCCATAAACTTGTGGATGTCCAGTTTGCTCAGCTGGTCTCTAACCCAAGCCTCTTCAAATGAGGAAAAAA
>JAOEGS010023467.1:9319-23650 GCA_025447755.1 Corythornis vintsioides
TGCTGCCTGGTCGTCCGGGGCCCGTGCTGGGGCCGACTCCCGGCCTTCCCGGGCCTGTGCCCGAGCTGCTGCCTGGTCGCCCGGGGCCTGTGCTGGGGCCGACTCCTGGCCTTCCTGGGCCTGTGCCCGAGCTGCTGCCTGGTCGTCCGGGGCCCGTGCTGGGGCCGACTCCCGGCCTTCCCGGGCCTGTGCCCGAGCTGCTGCCTGGTTGTCCTGGGCCCGTGCTGGGGCCGACTCCCGGCCTTCCCGGGCCTGTGCCCGAGCTGCTGCCTGGTCGTCCGGGGCCCATGCTGGGGCCAACTCCTGGCCTTCCTGGGCCTGTGCCCGAGCTGCTGCCTGGTCGTCCTGGGCCCGTGCTGGGGCCGACTCCTGGCCTTCCCAGGCCTGTGCCTGAGCTGCTGCCTGGTCGCCTGGGGACTGTGCCCAAGCTGCTGCCCGGCTGACTGGGGCCTGAGCTTAAACCGTTTCCTGGCCAGCCTGGTCCCACGCCAGAACTGCTGCTTGATCGTCTGAGTCCCGTGCTCAGGCCGCCGCCGGGGTGTCCGGGTCCTCCCTTTCCCAAGCTGCTGCCCGATCGCTTTGCGTTGGAGCCGATTCCCTGCTGAGGGGCTGCAGCCTCTCCCCCTTTGGCATGGGCAGGCTTTCTCAGGCTAGATTCCTTTGCCAAAGGCAGCCTCTGGGCCCCGTTGGCCGCTGGTTTCGGGGGTGGCACACGAGAGCTTGAGGCAGGCTTCCCCACGCCATTGACAGGTAGTTTGCCATGACTGCCACCTGCAGAGCTCTTGAAGGAGCCATTGTGGGAGGTTTTTTCCGTTTTATCCAATCTGGAGGAAGATGAAGACCGTGGGTGCTTTTCAGTCAGTGCTGGTGCTTTGGATTTCTTATCAGTACCACTCAGAGAGGACAGGCTGTCTTTTGCTGTGGAATGTTTATCTGCTGAGCTTTTGTTAAGTTTTGCATTTACAGGTTCTTTCTGAGAGGTGATTTTTTTTGAAGAACTGGATATACCTGTACTTTTCACCTCTTTCTCACCTTTCTTCTGCATTTCTGGTCTTCTGTTTCTGCGTCCTAAGTACTCCCTCTCTCTCAATTCTTCTGCTGTCCTGGGTCTCTCTTCTACCTTTTTCACTGCTTTTATTTCTACCGGTTCATATTGTTTTTTTTCAGCAAGCCTTAAGAGCTCTGCAAAGTTCAGTGGTGCTGGTGCACTTTTGGGAGGTGCCTTTGGTTTCATTGCAACTTTGGATGATTTCTCTTCATATTCTTCTTGCTCATGCTCAGACTCAGTCTGACTGTATTCGAGTTGCTCTGTTTCATCTTCCATTACATGCTCAGCCTCTGAGGCCTGAGCAACATTCTCACAAGTCCTCCTCTTTTTAGGCTTCTCTTCAACAGGAATGCCATTATAGCCATAAAAATTATCCTTTGTTCGGGACGCCATAGCTCTTGCCTTCCTGTCATGTTTCAGTTCAATACGCCTGGCCAAGAGCTCTTCTTTCTTTCTTCTTTCTTCCAGCGCTGCAAAAGAAAACCAAAAGAAAGTTATGCAAAAGCACTACTTTATATTTCTATTCCTTCCAAACTGATCACCATTTAGGACAGTAATTTAAGGATATCTGCTTAACAGCTACTCAAAACAGACCAGAAAATGACCAGAGGTCTGCCAACAGGGCAAGCCAATTTACCCCAGTCAGCTCCTCTGACATACAAAGGCAAATAAATTAAGTTGAATGCTGCTATTGCTAAACCCACCAAGGTGACCCCATCAAAGCAGCTCTCTAGAATGCTAAGGAGAGTTATGTGTGAGGAGGTACAGGACTTGGGGGATCTCTGGCTAATGGAAGTAGTTCTGAGACTGAGCAAGAGAATTTTGAGACTGCACAGAATTTACTATCAGATGTTTAGGGGAAAATGAGGAAAGGGAAGAAATCGCAGCATGGGGGGGGGGGATAAGAATTGGGAAACAGGTTGAATGTGTGTGTAGAGGGATGTAGGGGAGGGACAGAAACAGCCAGCCACAGATAAGAAAGCTGGACACTACATTTGTCTGTATGTGACCTATCCCCAGAATCTGTCCTATATTCTTACTGAATTGGTTTTAGCCATTTTCTGCTCAAGTCTGCTCTCTACCTTGAGTCTGTGAGCTGCCTGCAAAATTCAGGATGAACCAGCTGATCAATAGGATGAGGAGTCTGGATGCCAGATACTGGAGAGACCCAAAGGAGTGAGGGCCAAACACCAGAAAGACGTGGGAAAAGCATCAGTTTCTAGAAAATGGCTTGGGCTGCTCATGCTGAGGGTGCCTGTAAAGCTACCACCCCCAGCCTATGTTACTCTGATGGCAAGGGCTGTGACTGGGTGGGGTGTGAGCACACCCACATGGAACTTGTGCCAGACTCTTCTTGATGACGCCCAATGGCAGGACAAGGGGCAGTGGGTGGAAGCTGAGGCATAGGAATTTTCATGGAAACATGAGAAGGAATTATTTCCTCCTCAGGACAGAGCCTGGCAGGGGCTGCCCAGGGAGGTTGTGAAGTCTCCTTCTCTGAAGACACTCAAGACTCACCTGGATCTGTTCCTGGGTGACTTGGTCTAGGTGACCCTGCTCTGGCAGGGGGATTGGACTAGATGATCTTTCTAGGTCCCTTTCAGCCCCTCACATTCTGTGATTCTATTATTCTTGATGTCCAACAGTGAATGCTAGTGTATCTACTTACCATTTATCTCCTTAGGAAAACATGCAAATAGCTCCAGCCCTGACTTAGTTCTGGCTGTCCCTCAGCACAAATTCCAGAAACAGATGTGCAGCTGAGCTTTGAATAAGGTGACAGAGTGTCTAAGAGTCAGTGAAAGTCTCCCATGGGCAGTATTTTGGACTTTTACCTTTTTTCCTTTTTTCTTCTTCTTGCCTCCTAAGAAATGCTTGCACTGCTGCAGACTCTACACCTTTGACCTTTGGAACCTTTTTGGGAGGACCAACAGCCAAACTGTATCTTTTCTGCAAAGAACAGAGAAACATCAGAAAAACTAAGAAATGTAAAAAAAAAATCTTGGTTTTCAAACTAAGCAGTTGTGTAAGAGTCACATACTGAACTTTAAATGGAGATGGTACAGAATAAATGAACAGTGAATTCCCACCACAGCTGACAGTTATGATGGATACATTGGACTCCTGGCTGTAATATGGTTCAGGCTGTCTAGGGAGCAACAGGCCTCACCCCCTTGGGGTGAACTTGTGAGCTAGAAAGCCTCATGCTCCCATAAAAAGGAGTAAAGGTGTCTTAAAAAGTATTTTGACAGGTGGTTTTGAAACCTCAACAATGCAAGATAACTAAAATACAGACCAAGCTAAAGCTAAAAAGATGCCTCTTACCTATGCTAGTGACTAGCAGACAACTGCTTCACCTTATAAACATTTCCATCAGGATGGGCATAACTGGAGTTCTCCTGAACAACAGCTGCTCTGCATGCCAGGTGGCTTAGACACCTTTCAGGGTTAGAGATTTCTTACCTGAGGCTGAGAGATCTTTCCTTACTCAAGGTGCAGAGATCCCTTACAGATCCTTGGCATATGACTGACAGCATGCTGAGTTCATAGTATGAAACATTACCAATCCATTTGGCTACTCAATATTATCAAACATTGTGTGGATAACTCTATTAGACAAACTGTTGATCAAGTCCAAGACTAAGACTGGACACAGCCACACCTAGGCTAGAGGAGTTCAGAAAGCAAAGGGGTCTACTCTGAACCTCATGACTCAACAGGAGGGTCCTCTCTGAATCATTCCAGCTCTGTATTTCTTCCATGCAGTAATTAACAAGGTGACCTTTGCCAGAACTGTTACATATTTTGCCAAGCCACTGTTAAAACTTGGTTAAATCAAACTGTCAAATCATCGTTTTATCTCAATAAAATAGACCACTGTCTCTCTGGAGGGAGGTACGTTCTACTCATTTGTGACAAGAGTGCACTCAGCTTTCCAAAGAGATAAACAGAAAACCAGAAGGCAGGTAGGGAAACCAAGAGAAATGCCTAAAAGCTACTGAACTGCAAAGGAATGCAACAGCTGCACTAGTAATGGTACAGAAAACTTTCAGTTCAGCCTCGAGAACAAGGACACAAAAGCAGACTGCATCCTGAGCTGCCAGAGCTTGCTCAATTCCAGGCTGGGGGTTTACAGAGCCCTTAGAGCTTTCAGCCTTTCTGGGGACGCTCATTCCATTTTCAGGTTTTTCAGTGAAAAAAAAATCGTCTCAAAAAAACCAGAATTACTCAAAAAGTAACTTGGCACTGTCTTCACCAGCATAATTAATAAGTTGATCTAAATGCAGCGATACTGATTTTAGTTCCTGCTGCAGTGATCTGCAATGGAAGACCACAGCACACCAAGGAGCTGGCAACCCCCATGCCAGACACCTGGCCAGGCACAGGACCGCACTCCGCCCATCGCTCGAGGCCGCTGGGACAGAACGTGCGGCGCCCACTTGGCACCGGGCAATTGCACTCCTTGCATGTGGGGTGAGGTGCCTGGAGAAGGCTCCAGGACACCTTTCAATACTTAAAGGGGCCTGTAAGAAAGCTGGGGACAGACTTCTTAGCAGGACCTGTTGCAGCAGGACAAGGGGCAATGGTTTTAAACTAAATGAGAAGAGCTATGGACTGGAGAGAAGGGAGAAATTTTTATGTAAGGGTGGCAGAGCCTGGCCCACGTTGCCCAGAGGTGGTGGCTGCCCCATCCCTGGCACCATCCCAGGTGAGGTTGGCTGGAGCTCTGAGCAACCTGCTCTGGTTGCACATGCCCCTGCTCCGTGCAGGGGGTTGGACTGGATGAGCTTTAAGAATCCTTTCCAACCCAAACCAGTCTGGGATTCTATGTCTCAGTGTATCTTGAAGCGATGCAGCACCTTTCCATAGAACATCCTTCAGCTTGGCAGAGAAAATTATTATAGAGTTGTTTCCTTCCAAAACCATCTTCTAAAAGCTCCAAAAGACTACAGTACTAGTGAGCCTCTCCACAGATAGGATCTGCATGCATTGCCATGCCTAGATGTGTGGCTGGGGCTGTACAACTTGGGGTTCCAGCAGCTGAGCAGATGTAAAGCTACCTAGGCTACCTCTTTTTTCCTTCTTTATCTCCAATAAATATTATTTTAATCACTCCAAGTCAGAGTGCCTTTCTTACTGGGATCTATAACAACACTTGCATGAGTGTGCTACACCTCGAGATAATACACCTGCCATAAATGTTCCTCACACTGAGCTTTAGAACAATAATATGGAAAGAAACAAGATTTTTTTTTTATCTCCTTTACCCAAAGCAAGCAGATTCAAACAAAGGAATGAAAAGGACAGAGTCCCATGCAAAGATAAGTACGATGCAATCCAGTTAAACCCAGAAGCTGAAGGAAAGCAGAAAAAAAAACCATTTAGAAAACAAACCCCACACTCTGAGATTTGGGGTTTGGTTTTGGGTTTTTTTTTTTTTGCATTTCAGTAGTAAGCCAGCTGATGATGACCTCAACCAAGATATTTCACACAGAAAAAAACCTGGATCCTCACCAAACGAAAAAGCTGTGAAATAGAGTCCCAAATAACAACAACATCACTAATAAAAAAGCCACACAAGCTGGTATTCCCATAGATACCTTCCCAAGGGGGCAGAATTTGCCTTTAGCAACTCCTGAAATGCTAAGGACACACCATCCACGTGCTTTGCAGCAGTAGAATCTGACATGCCTCAGCCTCATCACACTAGAGACCTGCTACAGCTCAGCTCATTGACCAAGACTCACCTCTGCTCAAGCCTTTCCCATAATCTTGAGATCTGACTGTCAGTCATCACTTGGGGAAGTTCCAAGTCCAACCAATTTTTGGTACTTACAATAGAAACAATTAGAACTTCTAATCACAGCTAGGACTCTCTAAATGTATCCCAGGTTAGGGTCAGGGCCATCCACCAGACCTGCAACAGATACTCTCTGTTAACCCCTGAAGGGGGAGAAAAAGGGAATAAGGGAGAGACTTATTGATTAGAAAATTGAACCAGCTTTAAGGCAAATAATAATAAAATCAAACACACATATACAGAAAGCTAATACTGAACCCATCTTGCTGTGGAGCAGGCACTGGGGTAGTCCCAGCTTGGACTCAGCAGAAGATGGGAAGTGGATTCAGGACACACTGGGATTGAAGGTAGAACCAACAGAGTCCTCCTCAGACACCAGCCATCGAAGAAGCAGCTGGACCCTCATGATCCCTCATCTTGACACCAACCAAACAGGACCCCAAAGGGATGGAATCCCTCATTAGCCACTTTGGCATCACCTGTCCTGGCTGCTCCTCCCACAGGTGCCACCTCTCATGCACCCAACATGGTGGACAAGATTCAGCAGTAACTAAGGGATGCACACACCAGTCCGTGGTTGGAACTCTATAAACATCAAGTGCTGTCACTTCTTGAGGCAGACACTGAAAAATCTGCCATAAACTCCAGAAAATGCTTAGTTAGAAGAGACTGAGGTGGCAAGTCAAATCACTGAACAGTGTTACAGCTGAAACCAGGAGACAGGGGCTAGGCCCCTCTCTTCTGGAAAGCTGAGCTCCTTCCCTCCCCAACTTTTATGCTGTTCACTCCAAAAGTATTCCAAGACCTAACTGTTCAGGACACCTGAACTTAAATGTAGTTCCAGGACAGATAAGAGGGCAAAGCAGCCCATGCATTACCAGTGGAAATTATTTTTTCCTTTCAGAAAAAGGTTGAAGCAAGTTAGTACTTCAGGAACAACAGGAAGAACTCTGTAGTATACTCAGTGTAATGACTATGTAAATTATCCTACAAAGTTAACCCTGTCATCTTTTGCCATTGGCAACCCAATTTGGCAAAACTTGATTTAATTATTCAGTTTCAAAACAGCACTTTCAAAACAGAGGACGTGTTTGGACTCAATCTGGGGAGTCTTTTCCAACCTGAATGACTCTGATATCAAAAGAGCTTTATTTCTAAGGAGCACCCTTCACAACTGCCACACAGCAGGACAAATGGAGATTGATCTACGCTGTTAGGAAGCCTTATAAAGAATTAAAGTGATGGGGAAGCATTTTTCAGGCTTTGTTTTGCTGCACTGCAACCAACAGTCCTATCCAGGAGCAGGTTTATAAAGCAGCTTGACAGACATGCTCTGTTCTCACTGCCATCAGTGGGGAAAATTGAGCAAAATTCAAGATTTAAGCCTTCCCATGAGTAGCATTTGATATTGACTAACAGCTGGAAACATAGGTAAATGACTCACTAAAGAACATCCATTTTCTGTACTGTGAATTACTATTTACATTGGTAAAAGTTTTGTTCATCTTCACTTAGAAACAGCCTAGAATACCCAGCTTAAGTGTGGTCTTTTTAAAAGCACTGAACCATGCACATGCTCCACCAGCACTGGTAAGGTGGTTTTCCCTCAGTGCAAATACGCACGCATCAGATTCCAGGTAAAGCAGACAAAAGCCAGGGCAGGTCACTACATCATCCAAAGAGCAGCTTCACTACTCTCTCTTTTCACAGCTATTGTCAAGTTGGTTCAATCAGAGGAACAGAAATGTTTAGCCCTTAGGAGAGAGAGGGTCAAGCTGTTCCCAGCTCAATCACTTTGTGAGCAGTCTCTGGCAGAAGGCGACAGCAGCTCCAGCGCTGAGACACCCCTCAGTGGGCCCTGTGCTACCCAAAGTAGTAAACACAGAGGAACAGTCTTTCTTTGACTGGGTACCCTCAAGAAATAACAAGTCTATTTTAATTTACCATTATCTGTATCTGGTTATGACAAATTAAACAGCAGTTCCTGTTGTAGCAACTCCAACAGAATCCATCCTATAGCATTAATAGGAGCCCTTTGCTCAAGCCACAGGCCAGAAGAGGTGAACTGAGGCTGAAGTTACTCTTGGTTCCATCAAGGGAGGCCCCAAGACCAGTGAAAAATAAGGCAGCCACATCTGTCAGCAGAAGCTGCACCCTCAAGATAAGGAGACAGAAAAGATCTTATGAGGAACAGGACGACCCAAGACCCAGCTGGATGGAACCATTGCATGGTGTAACTGCCCAGCATGGGCACTGGGCACCACTGCCCACAAGTTTCCTTGTTCAGTGTGCCTCTCCAGAGGCACTCAGCTTGAGCTGGGATTTTTGGTTGGTTGGTTGTTTTTTGTGTGGTGGTTGTTGGTTTGGTTTTTTTTTTGTGTTTTTTTTTTTTTCTGAACCATCTGAATAAATAATGTGATTAGATGCATGAGACTTTGCTGCAGGAAACTCATGGTAAAGAAACTTCTGCAACAGTTACCAAGCATGCTTACCTGTGTTTGATTTTTTACATCTTCTAACAACCCCTAAAAAGTGAAAGGCTTTACCAATAAGAGTATTTTATCAGCTCAGTCATACTATTTCACTCCTAAAATGCAGAATTAATTTTCTTCAGATTTTGCAGCTGCTGTGAACACCCAAGACAAACCATTAGCTGGAAAAAAATGCAGAAATTTCTTCTGTTAAACATTACTTCACCTAGTTAAAAAAAAAGCATACTTCGTGCTTTCCTTTCTGTAGTGCTATTGTGCTCCCCATTTTTATTTGCTCAGAGAGCCCAGGAACAGGAAAGGCTGAAAAGTTTTACACGTTTTAGTGTTTGCAGGCACCTGGAACCCAACGATCAGGTTCAGTCAAGCTGAGAGTCAAGCTCTCCTCACCCTTTGCCAGCCTCTCACGCTGCACATCCCAAGGCTCTACCAGTGTGGATGCTGACACTGCACAAAGCATTTCTAGGCCCTGTTTAGAGCCCTTCTAACCGTGTAATAAACACTCCCCCCAGTCAAAGAGGAGGCTGATTCTGTGACAGCAACCTGCACCTCACAGTCACTGCCCATGCTCCTCTGACAGGGCTTCTCCTGCCCGTGCGCCACCAAACGTTCCACGGTTTGTAGATCACAGTTTAATGGGAGGCTCTGTAACATGCAGGGACCTCTGAACCAGCTCTGGGGTTTTCCTGCTGGTTTACTTTGCAGCTGCTTCATTCCTGGTAGCTACAGGTGCCTGTCAAGTTTATTGGAAGCTCTTTTGCACCGACACGTACTCACTACGGACTGGTCTGACTCAAAAGGAGACTTCAGCAAATGCTGACGTGGATGACAAGCTGTTTCTGTTCTGGGTCACCTCTTCGTGGTGAAATTCTGTCCTGCAGCACATTTTTTGTCAGCTCTGTACACCAAAGATTCATCCTCAGTTAAAAGGAGCAGGGAGCCACATGAGATAATGTCTAATGAATTATTGATAACAGAAACAAGGTGAAATAAAAGAATTACTCGATTCCAACTACACTCAGGGGGTTTTTAAAACCTGCAGTATCATGTCATACTTCTAAGAGCATCTTCCATGCTCTACCACATCCATTACTCACATAAAACCTGCAGCATAATGAGCTAATAGGAACACCTCTAACAAGATAGACACCACCAAAGCCCCTCTGGAACACTGACTGGGAGAGAAAAACTGGGGCTCTTTGCATCAACTGCTTTGAAGATCATTAGCAACACATCATTAACAGCTTACACACTAGGCCCTGGAAACAAAACCTGATGCAACTGACAGGGCATTGAAAGGCTGATTTCAGCAACGTGCTGAAATGAATGTGGATCTCCACAGGGAGATGAACAAGTAGATCTGTTTTTACAGGGATATGATGCAATACCTGGGTTTTGCAGGTCCCTCTTAGGATGCAAGACCATGTTATTTCTTATATACAATTTATTTGTAATTTCCACTGCATGTTACTCCATTTTTCATTACAACAGGCATGGAATTTAGTTTAATGCATTGTAAAGTTTACTTTAAAGGGAATTTCAAGGCAGAAACTATAATTTCTGGAAACTGTTTACATACCAGTGAATTTTGTAATCAGTCTGTATGGCATTTTTGATTTTAAAGATATATTTAAGGTTAATTATGCTCTTGTATGAACATCTTTTATGTACTAGCTTTAATCTATTGGAGTTACTTTGCTGTCCACTGATCAGAAGCCTTCATAGGCCCTGTATTGAAGTCTACCAGCTGCATAGAGCCTCAAGTACAGCTCCATTTTTGCTCAGAGACTGAGCCCAACTTTACAGTTAAAAGCTGCACCACTAACATGCTAAAGCAGCAGGAAGCCAAACTGCTTCAGCGAAGGATTCCCCTGCACTCGCACTCTACGAGTTCATCAGGGAAGCAAGTCCTAATCCTGGCTTCTCTGAAGAGAGTAACACCCCCCCAGCTGTTGCACAAGGAGCAGGATTCCCTCCCTCCACCACCACCTCTGCAACAGAGAGCGTGGCAGGTATTTCATCAACCATCACCATGGTTTATAGCAATCTGTGACCAAAAAAAAAAAAAAAAAAGGTACACTACATTAAAGCAGCATGAGAAAACTCAGAAGGTTAAAAGATTTTAAACATCAAAAGTGAACTGTTGTAGTTCTTAGTGAAACACCTTGTTTTAAGAGTCATAAAACAAGTCCTTAACTACCTTAGAGAGTTTATATAGTTGAGATTTTCCGTAGGTCTGTTACAAACCATATTTCTATGTAGAGTCAGGGCAAATATTGAAAGAGTACATTTAATAAAATCCTTAAAACACGAAGGAAACTGTCAAATTACATCTACCATATGGTTGGTCCAAATTAGCACCTTGTCACAATACTAGTGAACACTCCCAGAGTTTTACTAGTGATATGAGGACTCAAGCACTCACTCCGTGTCTTCATTTCAGCACTACCATAACTAAACACTGCTTCCCCCTCCCACTTTTCCTGTAATTTATGCAAAAAACAGCTCCTCTCATTTGCACTGCTTTAGGCAAGTCAGTCATAGAAACACAGAAGCCTGGCACATGGTTAAAGAACAGACAGGAAGAGTGTTTCCTCAGCTAGTGGCTACCAAAGAGAAAATATTTTTTTATCCAAACAAGCATGCAACTTACAATGGGTGTCGTGTTAAAGCAATGGAACCCGTACACTGATGGGCCAGAGGCCACAGTCCGTCCCTTCCTATTGCCAGGCTTCATTCAGCCAAGTGAGCGGGATATTTCACACTGAACCAACACAGAACCTCGCTTGAGTCAAGATGCCAGCTGCTGATTACAGACTTCGGAACAACATTCCCAGTAACCCGCATTCCTTTCACCCATCAACGCTGCCGCCGGCAACCAAGTGACCTTATCAACAGACTGAAAGGTATCGGACAATTCAACCTGTGCACCCCAAACTTCATTCTTTGTCTCCGACCCGCATTGGAGACGTGGCGGACTCCTGTTTTCAGAGCAACCTTGTAACCACAGCCACCGCCTTCCCCTGCACCGCCGCTGTCTCCGGCGGGATCTCGGCATTTTCAGCGATCCCCGCCTGCCCCTTCCCAACTCCGAGCGAGCCGGGACCTGTTGACAGAAGGAGCCCCGCTTCGGCCTCCGGCACAGAAGCTGCGGCCGGCGAGGCGAGAGACGCGGCCCCGGGCGGGCTTCCCCGAGCGCAGCCGGTCCCGTGCGTGCCTCCCCCGGGCGGGGGCGAGGCCCGAGCGACGCTCCGCGCCGCGGCGGGGGGAGCTCGGAGCGGCTGGACCCGGCAGTCCCCGTTCCGCCTCCCAGCCGCGCCAAAACGCGGGCAGCCGGCCCCCCCCCCGCTGACCCAACGCGCCGCGCCCGGGCCTGGCGCTCCCGCCCCCGGCCCCTTCCCCGAGCTCACCGGCACCGAGTTCAGCCCCTGCTGCTCCGAGGCCATCACGAGAATATTGCGGAAATCCATGGCCGGCCCGGGTGGGGAGGGGGCGAGGCCACCACCCCGCTCCTCCCCGCTCCCCTCGGCCCCCGGCGGAGGCGACGCCGCTCGCTCGCCCTCCCGGCCCCAGCCCCCCACCCGCCGCTCCGAGCAGCTCCGCTCGGCCCCGCTCGCTTCCGGCCGCCGCCGCCTACCCTTTATATCACCTCGCCTCGCCTCGCGCCGGCGTCACACCGCCCGCGCGTCACTTCCCTCGTGACGGCCGCCGGGCCTCAGGAAACGCGTCCGCGAGGCGGCCCCGGCGGCCCCGCCTAGGCCCTAAAGAAGGGCGGTCGGGGACGGCCCTGCCCCCTCCGCACGGGGCCGCGCCCACGCCACCGCCCCTGCCCCTCCGCACGGGGCCGCGCCCACGCCGCCCCCTCCGCCCGGGGCGCACCGCTGCGGGGGTCTTAAGAGTCACCGCACGCTGGGCGTCGGAAGGGGCGTTGGATTGTCTCCGTGGATTGTCTCGTTCGTCCCCCCCAAGCCCCAGCAGGGCCACCCAGATCGCAGTGTCCGGGCGGGTTGGGGGTGTCTCTAGAGGAGACTCTGCGCCAGGCTCTGGCTGCCACGAGGCGGTTCCCCCAGGGGTGCGGGTTTGTCCCGCGGGCTGACAGCGGCCGCGCTTGCACGCTACGGTCACCTAGAGAAACCTCGTCAGACCCCGGCCTGGCACAGACCACAGGCTCCCATCGGGGCGCCCCCCAAGGTTCAGGCCCAAATATAGGAATATGTAACGACAGCTCTTGGATAAGCAAGAGGCGGGGGCTTAGAAATCGACGAATATTCAGCAGTAGCTCTTGGACACGTAAGGGGCGGAGTACCGCCTGTCGGGAAGAGATGGCTGTCATCGCGATATGCGACGAACCGCCGGAGCATCGCGGCGCGCACGCGGCCGTTTCGTGCGCACAGCCAGCGCTGTGAACTTTGTTCCACGGATTTTGTCCCGGGATACATTTTGTTGAGCTGAGCGCGTTTCTCACGCCATGGCATTCTCGCCCAGAGCTGCCAGCTCAGCTCCCGCCGCCAGCCCGCAACACAGGAACACGCCTTCTGTTGCGGCAGCTTTTCCTTCTTGGCTTATCCAGGCTTGAAAAGCAGCGCTTGGCTCTCGGGGTGATGTCCCAGAGCCCCACCGCGCTCCTTGTCGCCGCCTGATAAACAGGGCTCCCAGGAGCGGTGCTGTGGCCAAACAAAAGGCTCTCCGTGTGTTCCAATGTTTCCCCAAGTCTCTGACAAGCCGGAGAATTGTGCAAGAGCACCAGCTGACTGAAGACTCTTCCCTCGCATCGGTTGTCAACTCCTCCTGTTACTGTTAGAGCCATCTGACAAAAATTCCTTAGCTCTACACTGCTTCTCATAGAAACCCAGGCACTGAAAGGAATCTTTTTAATCTTCATTTTATCCTTTAACATACATTCTTTTTTTAACATTGCTATTACTTGATGACTCTTCACTTTTAGTTCTTCCAGGTTCCTGACTTCTCCAGTCTCTCTTTGCCGATTTCACGTCTGAAATTCCTTTCTGGGTGTAGCTACAAGCCACGTTGTAGTCTAATTGAGGGGAGGAACAGGACAATTTATCCCAGTGAGGCACCGCACCAGTTACCTCACAGGGCTTTTGCAGTTCTTGTCCTACAGAAGCTCTGAAGTTGTTTCTGTAAGGCTTGCTGTGCTGCCTGTGTGTGGCATCAGATGCTCCTCCTGATCCCCCCACTGCTTTCTCTCGGTCCTGATTTAACCCCTTGTCCTGTAAGAACTTAATCTTTCTTCCCCTTTTAATTCTCATCTCCATAAGACACTCTGCTGGCTTCTTACCTCTGACTCAGACCTCTTCTGGTGTCCACTCTCTTTATGTTATTATTTTCTTAAGTATTTTTTCATTTGAATACTTTCTAGCCAGTCTCTCTTCACAGGCCATGCATGAGTAGTTCGCCAGTTTTTTCCTCTTTTTTGTAATCGTTTCCCACTGTGATATTGTCAAGAAGGATATTATGCCATTTTCTGTCTTATCTGCCACCCCATCACTGCTGTGATGCTTCTTTAACCAGGATTTTCCTGATGTATCTTTAATTTCTTGTATTTCCACTGCACCCTTCCTTTTAATATGACTCAGACTCCCGTCTAACATCAACCATGTTGGCAGAGAGATGATTGTTGCTCTTTGGCTTTTATGTTTGTTTACTTTGGTCAGTGTCAGGGTTGGTGGAACTCTTGGCTAAACACAGTTCTTTAGTTTGCTGTCTGCCGTCCTGGAGATAAGGAAAAAATCTCTCCCTGCATCTAAAAGAGGAGTTAGGACCAGGCCAGGGGCGGGCATCATGGCCATGTGTTGCATGTCACCTTCTGCAAAGCCTCAGCCACAGTCTTTTTCCTGCACAGGCCAGCACTGTGATGTCCTTCAGCAGAGGGGTGTCCATCTGTGTTAGGCCAGCATAGAATCATAGAATGGTTAGGGCTGGAAGGGAGCTCCAAAGGGCATCTAGTGCAGCCCCCTGCAGGGAGCAGGGAC
>JAOEGS010023468.1:0-89681 GCA_025447755.1 Corythornis vintsioides
TCCCTTATTCCTTTTCTCTCCCCTTTTGGGGAGGGAGGGGGGTTAATAGAGAGCGGTCTGTTATCGGTCTGGGGGTTGCCCTGACCCCAAACCGGCACACTAGATTACATTGTTACTATATAGCTCTTTTAAATGAGGTAGATTAGCACAGTCAGAATTACACTATGAGGAGCTGAGTCCAGATGAGGTAGTATAGTTTTCTGTTAATATTTTCTAGATAATATTAGCAGTGTATTCTTGTGCTACCTTCACAACAGACATATGCATTATTATTGTGCTTTGTGACATGACTACATGACATATAAAGTTCATTGTTTCCCTCCTTTCTCCAAAGAAGTATTTTGAGGATACTTAACCTTTGCTTTTATGGCCATTTTTGTCAGTGTGCATGTTACTAGATATTTACCCTGAATAAGATTAGGGAAGGCAAAATATTGAAATATCGAGTGCTTTGGAAACAGGCCAAAACTCATTGCTTAAAACTCCTTGGGAAGCCAATATCAGCATCACCCTCAGGTTAAATATGCTTTTGTTAAACATTGTGGGTGAAGAGACAGACTTCAGAATTCAGTTCCAAGCTTTCTTTCCTAATCTAGCTATTCTCGCTTTGCAGTTGAAGAAGCATCTACTGGGGAAAATGAGGTGGAAAAAGAAAAAAGAAGCAAGGAAGGTCCACTACAGCAAGCTATGAATTCAGATGTGAAGAGAGTAGTTAAACCAGTCTGGAACAGAGATAGCTGCTGATGTTACATAAATATGTATTGGAAAATTTCTCTGACTCATTTGCTCTGGAATTACTTGAGGATGTTGCCTTTAAACAGTGAGACTATGTCTGGGAATACCCGTATTCCTGAAAGCATGTGGCTGAAACTATTCTAGTACTTAGGGACTTGGGTCTGCTTAGGTTAGACCTGGTGCTTGGAGGTCTGGGTAATGTTTATTAAATGGATTCTTCTGTGGCTTTATATTAATAGTTTTGTTGTTGTGTTATGTCTAACTGCCTGCATGTGATCAGTTGTACGCATTCAGTGGCTCTGTGCTGTATAGAAAACTCACAGCAATTGACAGTTTATTACACTTCTGTAAAAAAAAGTTGCAGACAAACAGATCAGTGCTTGACAACTGCAAGACTGAATATAATGATACTATAAAGGCAGAGTGTAGATGGAGAGGAAAATAGGCCAGTTATCAAATAAAAAATAGGCCAATTAATCAGCAACCACAGACAGACTATGCTATAGGGGCAAAACTATATTTTTTCAAATAATGTCTTGGCCAAGTAGTAGGCAGAGTTTTATCTGAGTAACTGGCAGTATGAGAAGTGTCTTACGTAGTTTGACTAGAAGTATGTGCAGTGTTAATATCAGAACACTTGTTTTCCTTTGTGTCTTCAGTAAATTCACAAGGAATCATAGAAGCCGGGGTTGGAAGGGATCTCTAAAGATCGTCTAGGCCAACCCCCCTGTAGTGAGCAGGGGCATCCTCAACAACTAGAGCAGGTTGCTCAGAGCCTTTTGACCTTACTTCTGCCATTTAGACTGCGGTGTACTTGGTGATGTGCTATGGGCAGTGTGTTCTGGGTGTATGTTCCAGCCAAGCTCAAGCACATGTATGAAGACTTGCAATATGAAAAAGTCAGACAGAGAAGTAAGGGTTATTTTTAGAGGTTGTTCAGATGAGCACTGAATTCACAGTATAACAAAGTATTAGGGGTTGAAAGGGACCCTGGAGATCTTCGAGTTCAACCCCCCTGCCAGGCAGGATCATATTACCTAACATATAATCTAATGCAGGTCACAGAGGAATGCATCCAGGTGAGTCTTGAAAATCTCCAGAGAAGGAGACTCCACAACCCCCCTGGGACGCCCGTTCCAGTGCTCTGTGACTCAGGTTTTCAAGATTTTTTTTTTTTTTCTTCAAGATCTTGAGGCAGTTTGTTTTCAATGAGTGACATTTTAATCACATGGAATTTGAAGCTAAGGTTTTGGTCAAGTTTCTACAATTCTTATGCCTAAAATCCTATTTTTATAGGAAATCTATCTTCGCAGATGGAAATATTGATGAGATGCCTACATATACATTTCTTACTGTTTTAGATGCAGTGAGGTTTTCCTGAAAAAAAAACAACAAAAAACCAACAAAACCATCAGAATTTGAGATTTAGTCAAGATCATAGACATTTTTTAAAAAGGACTTAAAATCACTTTCACATACATCATGTGTAAAACCTAGTGGCCATGATTAAATAAGCTCATTGTTTGCAAAAGCTAGGGGATGGCTGTTGCTGAGTATAACTTGCTTTACACAGATTTTTCAAAAGAACTATCAGTCACAGTGATCAAACTGTAAAACCAGAAAATATGAGCCACAGCAGAGATCTGAAAAACAGCCAGAGAAAACATCCTGGATTTCATCAAAACCCAAAAGATATATGAGTTCATGTCATGGCTTTGGGAGAATGATAAAACCAAAGCTGATGAACAGCTTGAGATAATCATTTTATATCTTGCTTGTGTTAATCACTTTATATTAGGTTTGTGTTTTATTTTTCAGGATACTTTATTATCAACATTTTTAATTGCTTATTCTCAGTATGGGTTTAGTTTGTTTTTACTGAGACTGACTCTGAGTATTTATAGTCCATCAACTCTTTCCATTCTGTCTGGTTTGTTCATGAAGAGGAAGAATGAAAAAAGCATGGCTATGTACCCAAGATAGTATTGCATTATTTGAATGTTTATCTGAATCTAATATTATTATTCAGGCTGATCTGACAGCAATTTCTGTTTTTCTCAAGCAAACCACTTTTCCATATATATATATATAAGCTCCAAATGCTTTCTCCTCTCTTTATTTACATTGTAGGATATTAATCTTTTCCTCCTTTGCTTCATTTCTCCCTTTTTCCTTGTTTTGTACATCAAGTGCTTGAGAAAGCAAATGATACTTACATTTGCTTGTATCTAGGGTGTGCAGAGTCAGGAACTGTATACTGAACCCCTGAATGACTTCTGCAAAGTTCATTTTTAGAGTTGTATGAATTGCACAGGTCAGCAGAGACATAAGAATGTGGATTCTCTGCTATCATTACTCATGTTTTACATCAATACAATTCCTTCGTTTTAGAGGAAGGTTTAATAGATGTCAAAACTGGTGGAGGGGTAGATAGTAGATATTGCAGACTGAATGTTGCATGATGCAAGTCAAAATTGTCTTTTCCTGCTATGATCTCAAGAACACTGTGACCAGATTGAATTATTCTTGTTCGGTTACAGTTGCTCTGCTAGCATGATGACATCCTGACCATGTGAAAGCAAAGGCAGAATTCCTCTGTATTTCAACAAGGTTAGGATTTCATTCACTATGTTAGTTAGCCATGGACCTAGTGCTTGTTCTTATATGGCCCAAAAATGTCAAAAGATGTTTTCTGTGAATCATGCCTTTATTACATTACCCAAGCAAGCCAGAACAGCTCTCGGGAGCTAGAAGGGGTTTAGTTCAAAGCCATGACAATCAGTTTCAGCTAATAAGCTGCCATCCTGGAAACCTCCAAAGCCTTCTGGTATGTCCTTTCTGCAAAGAAGACTTTCTGTTTTATCTAAGCCATGTTAAGGTGGTATTTTTTGTTGTTGCTTTCGGCAGCTGGATTTGAAAATGTCATGTTGTCCAAACTTATAAATGATACATCTAATATAGAAACACAGAATCTACTGTGCCTGGGTTGAATGAACTTTGGAAGTATTAGAGGTGTTTCTTTTTTCTAATTTCTTTGATTGTAATAGAATATTACTAAAGCATGTGGTAGGTTAATTAACTTAGATGTTCTGTTCTTTACTAGTGATTCAAACTCTTAATTGAAAGCGTAATGGGGAGGATGTTTCTTCCAGTCCAGGAGGAAGAATTTTTAGAGAACATTTAGAGATTCCTTAACACATTATCACATGTACATGAGATTCTGAGGCCAGTAAACCCTCAGGAGGTCAGATATTCATTCTGCAAAATGCTGTCCATTCATGAAAGCCCATATCCCTCACTTCAAAAATAGTAGTAAAGTCTCAGTAACCTTTACATCCTAGTGTGCTTGAGAAATAAGATTGGAGTTATAAGAAAGGTTATATAAATGTGCTGAGAATTTACTTTCTTCTGATTCTGCAATGTCTGCTGGGATGGGAAACACTAATTTTCTGCCTCTCATGATGATCTGACCTGCTGCTTTGTATGACATAAGGCTTTGAGAGTAAGAGGTCTGTGCCTAATAAAGCTCTTCTCAGAATACACTCTAAGAACTATTAGCTGCATTTTGGGGAAAACCTATAAAGTTCTTTCATCTACTTGGTAGTGCTCAATGATCTGTAAAAAAGCCTTCCTCCCAGGTTAAGGTGTAAAAAGAAGCGACCGTGTGCATGTTTCCATTGACACAGTAATTGGGGACTGAACTGCTGTTGGTGGGAACATTGGTGGTTGTCATTTGTTAGGTTTAAATTGGCTCACGTTCTGCAATGGAGTAAGAACAGCCCAATGCTTAAGCAGTGTAAAAAGCATCATTGCATTGCTGTGCTGGACAGTTTGTACAATTCGTGTAATTGAAACTTCAGTATTAAATTTGCAGTGGCATTTCCAAGCTGTTTTAAATGCAGAGTTGTACACTTTGAATACCTTATTTCTAGAAAGCATTGTAAAAAGTTTAAGTGTATTATAATGGTCTTGCTCCAGAAGCACAGTCATTGGAATCCGATGGTTTTGTTCTTGACTTTGCCATAGGTGGTCTGTGACATTGAAGAACTTACCTGACCCCCCATTGCCAGAAATGCATAGGCATCTGTTCCTGTGTTGTTTACATCCCTTTGGAGGATGTGACCTTTGCTGTCTTTTCCTTCAGTTTGCCTGTCTGCAGAATGGAGATATTTCTGTAGGAGACTTAACACTCATAAATACTCATGAGTAATTTTTGAGATGCTTGAATGAAAGGTGCTGTGAAAAATCAAATCAGTATTATACACCCTGAGTTAGAAGAGCTCTATGAATGTTGGTGCCTGAGCAGAATCATTAATGGTAGAAGACATCCTAATGCATAAAAAATGTTTTGGAAATTAAAATACTGAAACTGAAAATGAAATAACAATTGACATTGGACATATTTCTAACAGGGACAAAAATTAATTACTAAAGTATCTTCTAAGAGCTGTGTTGTCTCTTAAAATCAAAACTTTCTGAAATATTGAACTCAAGGAGGGAGTTACATGCTTGGTATAGAAATCAGAGAATTTCCATGGTTATATCAAAGAATTGTTGGAGTTGGAAGGGACCAGCTGTCCCTTCCAACAGCTAGGAGAATACTAGGGACAGCTAGTAGAACACTCCAGTTTTATCTAGCATATTACACAGGATTGCATCCAGGCAGGGATTGAGTATCTCCAGAGAAGGAGACTCCACAACCTTCCTGGGCAGTTGCTGCCACAACAGTGCCTGTTGCTCCTCATTCTGTTGCTGGGCACCACTGAAAAGGGTCCATCTCCATCTTCTTTGCACCCACCCTTTAGATATTTAGAGACATTGATGAGATCTCTAATGAGTCTTCTCCAGGTTAAACCCAGCTCCTTTTCTTTTAAGATGCTAAAGTCCCCCAGTCGTCTTCACTGCCCTCTGCTGGACTCTCTAGTAGTTCCTTGTCTCTCTTGAACTGGGGAGCCCAGAACTGGACACAGTATTAGAGGTGTGGCTTCACCAGGCCAGAACAGAAGGGGAGGATGACCTCCCATGACCTACTGGCCACAGTCTTCTTAATGCACCCCAGATGCATGCAGACGACGATTTCCTGACCTAAAATATCCATGAATATATATAATTTTTTTTTGGTAAATTCATATGTTTGTGGCTAAGTAGTGCTTTCCTCTAGAGGGATTTAAATTCCATCAAAGCTATTACTTTGAAATGTATAATGTAAGCTCATTATTTAGACAAACATGATGGCCTACATGTTTATTTTAGGCAACTCTCTCCAGCTGTATTGATAATTAGATGTTGCAGAAATTGGATGTGGTTCTCCAGCATGCAGCTCCTTGGGTAAAGCTTAGATTGCACATGCACTGTGTGTTGAATGGAACAAATGTGTCTGAAGTAGGAGTAAAATCCTGCAGACACACCATGACTTTCATGCATTATTTATGTGTGGCAAAAGTAGGGTTGTTATTGGTAAGCCTGCCTAACAAAATTCAGTGCCTCGTGGTGATGGCTGAGATCAAATGGGCACCAGACATGCAATAGCTACTGCATGTGTACTCCAAAGGACCTGGTTCGGATACCTCCATGTAGGACTGGATAATTTCCATGAACCCTGTGAGTTCAAGAGCAGTTGTAATGTACAATTCTGCATACAAGCAGATATCCTGTAATGCAGCTGTGGATTTTTATAACAACAGGGTGACAGATGTTCTGTATTTGAATTAATTAAATAATCAATCTTCAGATGTTACTACTTTGATAAGCAGCGTTCGAAGACTTTTTACTTTGTTGCCGAAGTGTGTTTCCATTTGGCATTTTTGGAGTGGCATACTGAATTCTGAGACTATTGAAGGTGATAAATCAGTTTTGATGGCATAATCACCAACAGAGATTATTTGAATAATAAGTGACCAGCATGAACGTTTGTGTAAAAGCAACTGCATATTTATATATCTAAAAAATTCTATGAACACCAGGAAAGCGAAGCTTTTTAGAGACAGACATAATTTTTTCTTCTAGTTTATAGGGCTAATTCAAGACTAATATATGGATGTTTTCTTCCTACAAATAAAAGCTGCATACTAGGATTTTTGGGTTTTTTTCCAGTTTCTTCGAATTTCTTCTTTTACTTTCTTCTGATCTTGATTTCTTTCTTCTTGTAACCAGTGCTGAAGCTGGAAAATGGGACTGTATGGAAGTTAGGAGTTACAGCTGGGGTGGGCACAGACAGCTGCTGCCAGTTCCAAAGGGTATTTGTGACAATAGGTGGGGTTGGGGTGCTGAAGAGAAAGATGGGAGTTGTGGGATTGTGTATTCAACCATGGCCTATCACCTGTGTCAAGAGATGGCATCTGTTGCCACCATCTGTTCTACTTCTCTGCTTATCTTCCCATGTATGATGCCAGGCTGGGAGCCCAAGAAAAGGGGACAAAGAGTGCACTTTAATGAAAGTTCGATGAATGCTGCTCTGAAGTCCCAGGCATCAGTGGGACCTCCTGTGGTTGTGTGTGGTCTTTTGCCTGGTAGAGAGGAAGGTATGCAGCAGGGCTGCTACAAGTGTGATTAATATCCTGCAATGAAGTTTCCCTGACTGAGCTTCTAGCTAAGGTAAGTACTATGTTGTCTGACAAAAACTGAGTGAAAATAAAGTTCAGAAAGTCAATCATCCTTAGAGAAAAACCATTTGATGGGGCTTCCCGATCTAAAGTAGCTCTGCAGCTACTGTTTAAAAGTCCATTTTTCATAAAATGCAGCAGACAGAAATATGTAAGAATTTTGGCAACCCGAGAGTAGCTTTCAGTGAGAGAACAATGGGAAAATAACTGGTCATTCCCATAAACATCTTCAGCTCTTCTAATAAATCTACTCTGTTTGGGCAGCAACTTTTCAGCTCTTGGCAAGCATGTAGGATGTTCCTTAGCAAAGACAAGAATTTGGAAAACCTCAGGGGGCAAGCCCAACTATAGTCTGTGACAGCTATGAATCTGAAAATGAAAATACATATATTATGAAATGAAAAAATATATATTATATAAAACTTTCTTAGAAGTAGCATGATTTGTGGAGATCAAAATCACATTTCATAAAAAAAATAATGTTTTTTAACCTGATAATTATTTTTTAACCAGACGAATGTCAATTCTATTTGAAGTGGTTTTTTTTTCTTTTGACAGCAGTTGTGTGATTTGAAATATGAGTCATTCTGTACATGCAATATTTTGGTTTAAAAAATCACTTTTATGTGTGAAACATTTCACTCCGACTTGGTGTTGACAATAATATGAAAGAAGAGCTTCTGTAAAGTTACTTTTAATCATATTTTTTATTTAATTGTTGTCAAAACTTTAAAATAGTGTGGAGCTAAAATTGAGGATATGGTGTATATATATATCAGAACAGCATTTTTGCTGATTATATCTGTTTGCCAAAAATGCAGTATTGATTAAAAAAACCAAACTCGATATGGGCATCCATACAATATTCAGCAGGTTGTCTTGACTGAAAATAATAACTATTGAAAACAAAAACTGAAGCAGCCAAATTATTTTTTGAGTGTATTGGAAGTGAAGCCTCCTTTTTTTTCCTCTTAAAGGGATGTTCTTAGTCAAAATTCACCCTAAAAATAGCTACTTTTAAACTGCTACTAACAGAAAAAAAAATTATTTTAACAAGAAATACTTTTGCTTGGTTAAGATTTTGCTAAGAAAGCTGACAGCTATTTTATGTTCATGTCCAAACAATTTTGTATATCATTTCATTTTTAGGATCACTTCAAGGGTATCAGGCCTAAGATTTCCCAGCATATGGGCAATAAAAAATTCAGAATGCTGAGTTGGCATATATGTTGTTGGATATTGCTGAGTTGGCATATATATTGCTGAATATCCTCTAGAAATAATTATAGTTTGGTTTTTAAAAACTAACACTGTTAGAAAAATTTCACTCTTGGGTGCTACATTTCCTGTGTGGTGTTGCTCGTGTTAGTGTAGCTTCCAAATTGTCATAGTGCTTGTAAAAGGAATGCTTCAGGGTATCCATAAAAATGAACTTCTAATTCACAAGTGAGGGGTCTATCTTTAAGTCAAAGCAAATTTTGCAACTGATATTAATAATTAGCCACAGAGTCATGGCCTTCTTGATTCTTGTCACTAAGCCATCATACCTGATCTGTTATTTTTCAGTAGTGTTCCAGAATTTAAGATTCCCTTCCACAAATGTGGAATGGAAAAATGCTTCAGGAGAGATCTGAGAAATCTCTGAATGCTGTGTAAAACATTTAGGAATTAAACTAAAATACCTAATTTTGTTCTACATTGAGAGTGCACAGTTGTAAATCTGTGTTCTCAAAATCCAAGAGATCTCATCTCCAATGTCTTTTGACCACAGTGTAGTTGGTGTTCATAATCTACTTCCTCTTAAAGGAGTAACTAAGTACCCTTTAATATTATTTTATATTCCTTGCACATTGAAAACTTCCATAAAAGCCCATCATAATTTTATATGCACTTAGAAAAGTAGGACCAGTTCAAATAAATTATGCTGAACATCGTTCTAACAGATGTTTCCAGATAAAATTTTACTTGCCTTACTAATACAAAGTTCCTGTTCAGAATTGGGCACCAGTAAGAGTAGCATTTGCTTGGCCATAGATCTTTGAAAAGTCTTCTGATACACAATAGGTAATTTCAGAGATGAAGAAAGAGAAAAAGAGAGAAAAAAATAATATCTATTACTCTGCTTTCTATGTTGAGATGATTAAGTTCAAAGGTTCTGAAGCAACACTGACTGTGTTACAGGATGTCTTCCATGCCAGAAAATGAAATTAATCAGTCATTGCTGTATTAAGTGAAAATGAATTAGTTGCAGACAAAACACTGTACTTTCATTAGTCATGTCAAGATGCAAATGTGAAGATACATATCTTTGCATAAGTGTTCACAGATAAAATAATTCACTGGGGAAACAAAATAATTAAATTCACTGTTGTTATGCAACAGGTATTCTCTTTATGATATTTGGTTTATGAGATTACAGAGTAGGTTTTTTTATCTGTGTTTTGTCTCTGATGATAGGAGAATTTAATATTTTTTAATCTGAGGTGCCTGGATTCAGGCAGTGACTCAAGAAAACATCTGTGTTCATGTTTAGTACAATTAGTCCATCTAAATCTCACTTGCTGCAAGTTTATATTTGTCTTAATAATGTTTCCCTGAGGAGTATAATATACAAGCTGATTTCACAATTTTATGAGTGTCCCTAAGAGTGGTTCCAATGAGGCCACTTTTGTCCAATGACTGGAACAGAAAAGTTTGGTTTTATATATTTTCAAAGGATTTAATGAATTACTGTCAAAGCAAACTTCATTCTGAGCATTTTCTTTAATTTCTAAAATGTTTCCAGCAACAGAAAACACTTAAAATAACCTGTTAATTAAAAATGAATCAAAATGTAGTTGACCCAAGTTTTTTTGCTGTTGACTTGAATAAATGCAAAGTAGGAAGGGATGTTGAGAGTGGTAGTGAGGCACACAGCCTGCTGTGTATAGGTGTGAACTCCTGCATAGCTTTGAAGACAACAGAGAATCCCATTCTGCATGTCTGTCTGCTCCATAGAGTCTAACACATACATCTTCAGCTACTCTTTTTTTCATGTTGACGAATGGCTGCTGGGAGTATAAGACTAATAAGACTCGTAAAAGACTAAGAGAAACAGAATTCAGAGCAGCAGTTGTCACGTAAAAGGGTAATTTGGCAGAAAAAAAACCCCCTTGCATTCCAACTGGGCCTCAGATATCAGAGGGGCTGGGGGTGGCTGGGTTTAAGATTCTGAGGTCCATTCCAGACTGGTAATCTGTGATGTTTCACAAGCAGTAATTTTGTGTTTATGCCTTTTGACAGTAAAAAAAAAAAAAGAGAGTACTTTTTTCATTTTTTTGCTAATTCATCATATGTGAATATAATATAGTTAGTATTAACAGGTATGATCTTAAAGAAATAAGAGATACTGTTAGAAGTGAACAGCAGTCCTCCCTGCCACTGCTCCAAAACGTTTTACCCTGGGTTATTCTTTCTTGATGCACAAGCTTGTCCTCATGACATCTGTACTTGTGCCTGTACTTTGTATTGGCTACCTCAGATCCCAATGTGCTCTCGTGGCCTCAGTCTGCAACTCGTGGAGCATATTGTTTCAACCCATCTGCAATTGCTTCAATGCACAGAACATTTTAGCTAAAAAATTGTGAACTGCACTTGTAGTGCTGTCAAGGTCAACGGCAATATTTATATTCTTAAAGTTTAGCATATGTTTAAATGTATTAGTGGATCAAAAAGAAGTGCCCTGAGAATGTAAAAAATGATGAATCTGTCCCACTCAATACTACTGGGAATTCTGAAGGTACAGTAGCAAATTATTTCATTAGAGAGAAATATATCAATGGGCTGTTTCAACAGGAGAGATACAACTTAACTCAAAAATACAGTTGTTTTTTAACTGTCTCAGAATGTGTGGCACAAAACGAGTGTAAAATGAGCATAACCTAGGAATAAAATGAAGCTGCAAGTGAGAAGAATATTTCTAGACATTAGGGTGAAACAGTCTCAGTGGGAGAGTGGGAACAAATACTTTATTTTTAAAATATGGGCTGTAGATATGGTTTTGATTGTAAAATAATGAATCAGACGTCTTTCCCAGTCTTGTATTTTTTAAAACAGTATCTGATGCTCTTTTTGCCTTTGGTAAAAGGACCAACTTATTTGTTTTCTCCCTAGATTTTCATTTGGTTTTAAGAGCAGCATTAAAGAAAGAGTATTTAGAAAATAATAAAAGAAACATTTTCACCTAATTGAATTGGCAAGAGTTTACATTTGTAGAAGTTATTCTGAATATTAAAGTGCTCTAACTGACACGGTACAAAGCATGGAGTTCTTTTTAATTTTGTGTAGAGAATGAACACAATGTTTACTGAGCAATTGAATACTAAATGTAAAATGAATTGATCCCTGTGAAGAAAACTGTCTAGGGGCCAGCTTCAGTGTTTCAGCAAGGCAGACTGTATAGGAAAAAATAAAGTCTTATATAATTTTATTCTGTTAATATGTTTATTTTCTGTTTGTGTAAACAAATTTTGAATGTGTAGTATATTCAGCAGTGTTGCCCTTGTGTAAGCATTTGTAAAATAGATAGATTGACAAGTTAAAATTTACATATATTTCAGCACTCATGTTACTAAATACTCAGTTGTCAGAGAGCTTTTGAAGAAACTATTGCTACTGCCCATATGTCATACTAATGTTTTACAATAAATATTTTCTGTGTACATTCATGATACATTATTATTCTTCCCCTCCCCTGTAATTTTCTATAGGAGACCTCTTCAGAATTTCACTGATAGGCTGTGAACTACAAGGAAGCATGTTTTCAAAAAGCAAAACTGAAGAATTTATAATTAGAGATAGATACAATTTTCAGCAAAAGACTGGTAAATCTTCCATAGTAACTTTGCTAACACCTTCTGAATTGACAGGGGGTTTTTTTATATGCACAACACACATCCTATATTTTGTTGCTATATAAAGCCTACTGTAATTTAAAGGAGGAATTACTGAATTTGAACAGCATTTAACATTTTAAATCTACTTTTTGTGTGCAACTCAAAACCCCAAGTAGAATGGACTGCTGAAATGAAGTGTGGAAAATGGAAAGATTTTGTCTGAAAATAATGGTAGACTCACCCTATAAATTCACCAGGGAAGTGAACAATATGGCTTGTATATTCTTGTTTGAGGTGGTTTTCCTCCTTTTCCCACTGACAAAGACTGTTATACAGTAAAACTCTGCAATTTCTGAATTCATCAGCTGAAAGCTTGCCTGAAAGTTTTATAAGTTGTTGCATGTGGAGCAACAATAAGGGAGAAATAAGGAAGGAATAGCTGTCTAGGAGAACAGTTAGAGCATAATTACTTGGTGATTAGTACACAGGCATTTGAAGAGGGTGTTGTAGGGTCAGAGCAAGAAAGCCATGGCCCAGTTAACAGATGGAAACTGGGAGATTCTAATACTCCAGTGCTTCAAGGTGAACCTTTCTGCAATTGCAGGTTCAGACTGTAGGAGTAAAAGCATCAATAATTTCTAAGTTTTTTGGTAACTCAATTTCCATTTTTAATGAAGATTTCCAGGTAACTTCTGAAAGAGGTTCTGAATCAGTCTTTAAAATTTTGCCCTAAGATTTATTTCATTAGTTGTTCCATGAGGATGAAATGGATATTAAAGTTATAAAAACATTTTAAATTCTACTGGTAATAATCTCCTGATGACATAATTTTTGAAGCTATGCTCTGGACATCCTGGAAAACAACTTTAATGTGATATTGAGTAAGAACAGGTTCTAAGATGCTGGGTTCTGGTTATGATTTTATGGATAAGAATCATGAATCAGGAGGTTGATCAGAAAAGTATCTCTTCCTTATACCTTCCATGAGCCAATAAACAAGTACTTGTCACTGTCCCATAGCTAACATAGGCCCTCAAGAGTTGACACTGTGGATATAATCTGTTTACATTGAAATAAAAAAAGCTGAGCTGTAACACAATCACATGCGCTGTCAAAAGGAAAGGAGTAAAGATGTAGATGAATGAAAGTGTTGTGAATAATTGATGCCTAGTGCAGCCTATGCAAACCTAAGTCTTTAAATTCCTCCCTAAAACACATGCTGAGTTCCTGTCTGCCCTTCCTTTGTCTTGTTCTTACTGCTCCTGTTCTTTTTGAAGTAATAGGTTTCTGTGATAACTGTTTTAATGAAGTGCAAGAAGCTAGTGTGAGGCATGTGATTAATCAGTACTAAAACATGAGGATGCAAATGGTGGACAGCATTCATTTTGAAGGAATGGAAACACAAGTGTAGCCTACATTGCAGAAAATCAGAACAGGATTGGATTAATCAGCACAGTTTGTATCAGGAGGAGACCGGGGTGAGCTCAATTCAATTGAATTTCAGCATGTCACAGCTCCCCAAGCCAGAGTGTCTGTAATTAAATTCAAAAAAATCAATGTTAATGCTCAGTGGGTCACACAGCTCAAATCAGAAGATAATCAGGAAATGCTAGAAAATTGAAGGTTTCATAGAAATGTTCTATTTGCTGTACTGCACTTCATCAATGCTCTTCAGTAATGCTTTTTCAGAATAAGTACTGTGGGTGGTATTAGGCAATTAGGACTCTATGGCACTCAGCAAGGACAGGTGTCACTGTGATAATTCATAAGTATGTAACAGAATAGAGAGAAGTGAAGTGAAAAGTGAAGTAGGATGCTGCATGGATTGTGAGATTCCCCACTAGAAAAAGATGGCACATTGTTATTTTAACTTTTGGTGACCTCTCAGAGATTGCAAGACTTGAGGCTTTTAGAGGGACATAAATGCCCTAGAAGTTCTGAAAGCTGTTTAGGTGACACCAGTGGTCCTGCTTTTAGAATTGTATGATCTATATCATATCTCAAATGATAACAAAATTACAACCTACTTACGTATGCTCTATGAGCAGGATCCCATTGGATGATGTTTATTGCACCAGAGGAATAGTGCTATCAACACTAGCACTCAGTTTACTGATATTTCTGTAGTGATTTTTTGTACACGTGAGAATATTTCATTAAGGTTCAGCATGTAGACTGCATGAAAGGGAGTCTTGTTTGCCAAGACAAACAAGATCAATAATTCTTTCCATGTTAGTTTAGGGATTGTTTTAAGAATCTGTCCTACTGGTCCCAAACCAGTCTGACTCCTGAGTTTTTCTTATTTCATAACCCATTAAGGTTCTGTCCTGGCTCCATACAATGTGCACACACAAGCTTCCTGTAAAATGGATCACTTTTTTTTGCTTCTCAGATGAGTTTTCAGGACAGATTTGTGGATCTACATACAGATTATGGACTGAAAAGTTAGGAAAAGAGTGCACAGTTGAATTTCTGTTTGCAGATTTTAGTGAGCTTAAATAAAGCAGACAAAATACTGAGCACTAAGATCCTAATACCATGTCCCCACTTCCAGCATTTCTGTTAGCAATGAGCTGGATGTTGTACTCCTTTTATGGCAAAGGAAGTAGGGAAGCCATTAGGTTCAGTATTGTCACTGACTATTCCTAGGTATGTGGAAGGCTCCTTCTGTGTAAGTGGCACTGAAAGGCTGCCACGTGTAATCAGTAAACATGTAATAGGAGCATCTCTACATGGCTTGGAAAATGTGACTTGAAACTGTATGGAGATGGACTGTTCAAGTTAAAAATCCAAATAGCCTTCAGCCAGTCTGAGCTGCTGGAGATATTCATGGTTGCAATCTGCAGCTGTCTGCAAGTCCTTCAAACCCTGAGTAACATATTACAAAGACATAAAGACATAAAAATCAGAAATTTGCCAACAAGAACAACAACAAAAATACCAACATGATCTAGCCTATTTTTGCTAGGACAGATATTATGTTTCTAATTATGTAGTAGGCAACTTATCTTTAGATCTTTTCTGAATTTAGCTTTTGAGGGTTACATCAGAGATGTTGCGAGTGCCCTCTGTTCTGACCCATTCTTTTCACCCACTCAGCAACTCAGCTGTGAAAAATTGCAGAAGGCTTATGTTAAACCTTTTCTCAAATTCACAGCTATTTGAAAGGCAGAAACATCAGAGTTGGCTGGCATTCAGAACGCTCTCAGTTGGGATGTGCCTTGCTTAGAACCACAGCCTGGGATGCCAAGGCAGCGTGAGAAGCTGCACACGTGTACTGGGGCAGTGCAGGCATGTTCCCAAGGGAGCCAGCTGGCATAAGTGGCTGAGGCTTAGTGCTTATGAAGCTCAGTGCACTTCCCTGTCTGATGGTGGCTGTGCTAGATGGCTGTACTGAATGATCTGAGAGCTGTTCATGACTGCTGTGAGGACTATAGCAAGTCTTCTTGTTTGTCAGTGGTGTTTTAGTGATGCTCCAGGATAAGGAAAACTGAAGAGTAAATGAGAAGCTTAAATGAAACAGCTGTGACATGGTCATTTCAACATCTGGGCAGGGGGTGGCTGATCTTTTCTTTAGAGAAAAAAACACAGCGTGATGTGAAAGGAAGAGGAGGTTCTTGCTCTGTAAAATCTTATCCTCCAATTGAACCTGGAGGATGGAATCAGCTTCCAAATCTGCCAGCAGCTACAAGTGTATCTGACTACTTAACTCCCACAAACCCTACACATTTCCTACAAATCTGCAGTTCTCATAACCAGATGCTTATTTTACCTTCCCTTTTGGTTTCTTTCTCATCTGTCATGTTTTTTAATTACATGAGTAGGTCTCTGTTGATTTGATTTTCCCTTGCTTCCTAGCATGTTCTCATTTGTTATCTTCATTTTTTTTTTTTTTGGCATTTGCATTGGTTAAATTACATTTTGTCTCTGACATTCCAGCCTATTTGCACATAGTTACATGATCTGGTTCATCTCTCTGCATGCTCCTCTACCTCTTTATTCTCTCTGGGTGGTCCCGAGTGTTTGCAGCTCTATTTCAAATGTCAAGCTCAGTTCATATTGTCCAGAACTTTTTTTTCTGGTATTTGCTCTGCTAATTCTTGGGCACATTTGTAGAAGAAATAACAGTTGTCCTTTTACTTTCTCATGTATCTGGCTTACTAGGGCATTACTGCAGTACTTTCATTTCCTTGAACAAGTAGTAATTAACTTTGTTCACATTTTACTCTTGCAGTGAACTTGACTTTCTATAGATATACACTATTTCAGCTGCAGAATCAAAGCCCTCAAAGCTTCCACAAGGAAGTGAAAGAGGTAACTTAGTACCCATCTTCAGAGCTGAACTGTAGGGACAGTACCTCACAAAACTAGAGACTGGTTACACTTTAAAGCATGTTCTGATTGGCATTACCTGCATTGATCTGGATTGTCTCAACTGTTCCATAATGTCTGTTACCTTTTACTCTGAACTTAAACTGGTGCTGCTGCTGTCTTTCTACTTGGAGGAACGAGCATTGAATGGTGACCTTTAATAAATGTTAATTGTTTAAATACAATTGTGAAAAAAGAGGAATTATAAAGAAACATTTGCTAAAAAGTATTTTGTTTATTTTCTATTAATTTTAGTGAATACCTTCAGTTATGCATGGATAATTTTCATTTTGTTTTTACTTGTTGATTTAGATGTCTAAAAAATCATTACCAAGTAATTTGGTAACATGTTGCTAGCCTTCTACTGAAAAATATAATAAACTGGTGACATTGTATTTCACTTTTTCCCCTACACTCTGAACTGTAAACTTCATGGTGGACACCTGTCAGCTTCCTGCTGCTCAGCCTGTAACTACAGGTTATCTCCCTCTTCCCATTTCTTCATCCTGCTTTCCTGACATAGAGCTGGTTATTTTGCAGTAGTTTTTTAAAAGGAAAAAAAAAAATAACCCATACTATTGGTTCTTAGTAGTCTGCTGAGTTTTATTCTTTGCCTTTTTTTCTGCCTCAGCAATGCATTCAGAAATTGATTTAAAGATACAGACATATGAGACTGATACAAATACACTGTGGTGAGGTGAGAAGAACCTAAAGCCATAAGACATAAATGTAAATGATACACTAACTAGAAACATGACTCTGCTTTTTTTTGTCTTCTTGACTTTTAACTACTTACTGAAATAATGTTTTAATTTACTTATGCTGTCTATATTTGCATCACAGAACAACCCACAGTTTTTAATAAGGCATCTCAAATAACTTCATTCAGGCATTTATTTTAGTTTAAACATGCCTTACTTATGAGTGCTCAATTCTGAACATGATGCTGCCTTAGTGTAAGTCAACAGTTTATTAAAAGAAAGTCTTATTTGTGTATGTAATTAACAGTGACAATATCCAGGCTGAAGAAAAGTAAGTAAAATATTAATAGCATAAGATGATGTAGCAATATAAATGTAACTGAGGACATTGAGGAGCTAAAAATAAATACTGCAAGTAATTTATGGATAAATTGCAAATACATGCTAATAAAAGTTGACATTTCCTGCTAAAATTAAAATGTTATTCAGTACTGGTCAGTGTTGACATCTGTCCAGATCATGCAGGTCAACTGAGATGATGTTTTAAATTACACAGATTAGCTCAAGTGTGTTAAAACAGAGTTGTATAGACTTTATGAATGAAGGGCATTGGAACTGTGCAACACACTAGATAAGGTGGCACACTGTTGGCAATGCAGCCATTAATAGGTCTTTAACTAGGACACCACACTTGAGCAGTGCCATTTGTCATACCTCAAGTACTAGGAATATTACCATTTTTCTCAGGCCTGGCAGCCTACTGTTCCACAAGCTATTAGGGATTCTGTCTAGCTGGAATAACTGAACTGAGATGGTTTTCTGCAAATAACAGGACAGGCATATGATGATTCATAGACACAAAATGAAGGAACAGCAACTCTCCTGTATTTCAGAGGCTGTGGTCCCATGGAAAACACGTGTGTATTTGAAATGCAGGAAAACAGGACAGAGTGTAGATGTCTGAGGTGAGGGAGGCAGACCTCTTATAGCTCATGAAATAAAGTTTTGTGCTAGATGTGAAGTGACCTGTGTGAATAACACTTGGGCATTCTGGAAGCAAGGAGAAGCAAGGAGGTAGCTGCTGTTCTGCTCTATTTAACTGGCCTTACTTTATGTACTATCAAGGAATGCTTAGTTTTTAACCCCAAATGCTGTTTGCAGTGTTCATGGTGAAAGAGAAAGGATTTATAAACAAATATATATAAGTGAATGCTACTACCAAAGCTTAAGGTACAATTCCATAAATGCAACACACAGTATTTCAGCATGTCTTCCTCTTAGCATCTCACTACTCTTAGGTTACTTAGCTCCTGTGGGTTCTTCTTATTTGCAATATCCTTAGTTTTAGATGTTACAGCAGAGAGTAGTTATTATGGCCCAAGTGATAATGGAGTTGATTAAAAGTACAGAATAAATTGTTTGCAATGGGTAATTTACATAATGGGAATGATCTTAAGCATTCATATTGACATCTCTATTGCTTCATACGTGAGAATTACTAGTTTGCATCTTGAAACTGCTGCTTTTAAGTGGACTTTGTAACTTGTGTGTTTACCAGTGAGCAAGCTGAGAGGCAGTGTTGATGCTTACAGGTTCTGCTGATGCCCCCATGTGGATGTCTGGTTGATCACTCAAGTCTGCAGTTGAAGACATGGTTAAGGCTTACTGTTAATTTCAGTTAATTTATTTCTGTGACATCTATTAATGGGCCAAAAAAAAAATGACTATGTGGGATACCAAAAGTATTTTTGAAGCATGCTTTCAATTCTCTACAAATGAGTGCTTGACTATCCTTTTTTTGTGTACAGCACTTGAAACTATTCTTGACATATTGGGAATGGCATCACGCTAACTCATTTTCTTATTGTTGTGGTATTCCTGAGACCCAAGAAAAAAAATTCATTCCATAATGAATGTCCTAATAATAGCCATGATATAATGATGGCCTAATAGGTTTGCCATCTATTTGCCATTTCTTTGAAATACATCATTTTGTTCCTGATATTATTTGACTTTGATATTATTTGGACTTGTATACAGTGGGAAATGACCATTGTTAGAACCTGCTAATTAACATGATTAACTGAACATGTAGTGCAGATAAGGACATTTGCTTGGTCTCATGACAGCTGGTCACTGCCTACATTGTGTATATAGGCTGGAGATTTAACCTCTGACTAAATCAAGTAACAGATTGCTGGTTAAGCTAGGTGCTGGGAGTGCAAACGGTAGCCAAAGCACTTCAGCTTTGTTTGTGGCAATATACCTGCACTGCAACTGCCTGCAAAAGTCTGTGCATAAGAACTGAAGAAACTGCAATCCTAGTGCTTGTAAATGAAGATATTTCCTCCCATTTTCCATCTCGTTTATTGGTTGTTTTTTATTATGAAATTGGCTTTATCTGGCACACCGAGCCCTGGAGTGTTTAGTCATGCCATTCCTTTCCAGTAGGTGACAGAGAACATACCTTTTACTCTGCTTTTAAACATTTAGTCTTTCCAGAAGCATTTATAGGTCTTTATAAAATGTATTTGATGATTTGTGGCTCAAAGCTGATCAATTCACTGATTGGCATTGTGTGAGCTTGCTTCAGAATTCCCTTAGTTCTCTATATTTTGGATTTCAGTTCTTGGGTTGCTGGGCTGTAGTATTATCTTCACTTTCTGACTTCTAAAAGAAGCTCCTTCTTTTTGTTCTTTGTAATGTCTAAAAGATAAAAAAAATAAAAATAAAAAGTTAGCTAGAAAAAATGCATGAAGATTCACATGCTTCTGTAACAGAGTTTAAGTTAGATTGTGTTCATAAAGTGATTATTTTGAATAAAAAAGCTTTACTGTTTTACTTTAAACTGAAAGCAGATAGATTGCATAGCATAGAAGATTGTAAATAGTCTACTTCACCTGTAAACATAGCTAACCCAGGAGATTTTCTATTTACTGAATTATGAACACTTAATAATGTGAACGGACAAAAGTGTCTACAATAATTATTTATATTTGGCTAAATAGCCAATATCTACTTACATTTGTAGTACTGATTTTCATTAGAAAAGGGATTTATGCAAACTAAAGTTCTAAAATAGCTTAGAAACAGATTTTGTCACTTTAAAGGACAATTATCACCTTACTGAATTTAGGTTAAAAAACCCCTAGCTGTTTTTAGCAGAAAAAAATCAGGCAAACTGGAGAATGCATGCAAATAAAAGCAAAAGCAAAGCCTAGTATATCCAGCTTTCCTTTTCCTGGGTGCATATTCTATATTTTCTTCTAGGAAGAAAATGAAAAAAACTTTTATTAGTCAATCACCTTGTAAACACATTTTCTAAAAATCTTATATAGCTTCTTCCCATTTTGTTTTCCCAGTCTTTTTTTTTTTAGCTACCTTTTGCTTTTTGTTGTAATATATTTGGAACAGAATGTGGTGTATCTGTTCATAAGAGGTGAAAATTTCTGTGCATAAGTAAAGAAGGTATTGGTGCACATTTCTGAAAGCAGGTTACAGATCTCCACTTACTAATAATTTAATACAGTGATTACAGTGGGCATTCCACAAAAACATCCTGTATTTTACACTGTGTAATTTTTTTCACTGCATGAGAAAGGTATTCTGTGGCCTGAGAATGCTTGGTTCAGTGTATTATGACTGGGAGGCTGTTCTAGACAGGAGACCTGATGCAAACCTCATGTTACTTGAGTTTTATGTTTATAAAATTCATTAATTTCTGTAGGTTTGCACCTGATTTACCACAGCATGCCAGTAGATGTAGTGGGGGATGGAACACATTTAAAAATGAGTTCAACTGGGCCAAGCAAAAGCTTGTAGACCAAATCTAGGCCGAGTTATAGAGCAGTGTCTTGAAAGCAAAATACAGAAACTCAGATTTCTTCTTTCTCTCTTTGATGTGTGCTCTGTGCTTTTGTGAGTGGCTAACAAGCTGCGAGCAATGCTGCCAATATTGAATGTTGCTGATTTTGCACAGAATTGCAATATGTGACCCACTGAAAGGATCAAGCTGAAGAAGAAATAATAGCAGAGGATAAGCAGCTCAGGCACTCATCT
The DNA here is from genome assembly GCA_025447755.1 of Corythornis vintsioides. Lineage (NCBI taxonomy): Eukaryota > Metazoa > Chordata > Aves > Coraciiformes > Alcedinidae > Corythornis > Corythornis vintsioides. Next base: position 21,343 of record JAOEGS010023468.1, read on the forward strand.
TTGTGCAGCATTGCTGGGTGTTTGTTTTACTTTTGACCTTGGCATAATAGTTGAACTAGTTAATGTATATGGCAGATACTGTTAATGATGAAGGCTTTCAAAAAGGATTTTTCTTTAGTGTGATTCAAAGAATGCAGGAATGACATTCCCTGAGTCTGGTAGCAGGCACCCTTGCTTAGCTTACAGTTCCATTTACTGGTATTTCTGAATTTATAATCTTTCATTCAGATTCCATAGTTGTTACTGTTTTGAATTTGATTATAGCCAAATAAATTCACAGATTATTTCGAAAAAGAAATAGTGTTTTGACATGAAACAACAGACACAAGTTCCAAGAGGGTTGCAGAATGGATATAGGGAGGACCTGCTTCCCCTGAGGCTAGTGGGGCAGAAGTGCAGACTGCCCAGGGAGGCTGTGCTGGCTCTGTCCAGGGAGTGTTTCCAGACCAGACTTGACACAGCCCTGAGCAATCTGCTCTGACCACGCGTCTGGCCCTGCAGGGACTGAGAGGTTGGACTAGAGACCTTCTGAGCTCTCACTTAGTTTGGATTATCCAGTGATCTTTTGATCCTGTATCCACATTATGTATATGCAACAGAGCTCTGACCTGCTGAGCCAGCTGTCTTGGACAGAATATCTCAGAATTTCCTTTGAAAAATGAAACAACACTCCAAGCTCACTCCATGTGCTTTCTAAAGGAAGGACAGGCTTACATTCCTGTGGACAAATACCAATTAGCTGTGAAGGTTTGGGTTTTGATCAGTGGTATATTTGTAACTAAGTTCTATACCTTGTCTGATAGAGAGGTTCACTTAATAGTTATGAACTATAAGTATCTAAGTTTGCTGGGTTTGGGTTTGTTTTGTTTGGTTCTTTTTTCTTTTGTATTTGGTTTTAATTGCGTTTTATATTTTTGTATTTGGTTTTAATTAATCTACAGGGAAATAGTGTGTACAGTTCTGATAATTTAACATAATTAAGTTTAAATCATTTTTCAAGCAGTAAATGGGAAAAAAAAATACTTAAACAACAAAGATTATAAGTGATAAGGGAAACAGAAATGTATCTGGAATAAACCAAATAATATTAAAGGCATTAAATTCTACTATTCTTTAATTTGCTTCCTATCATTGTTGCTAGTAGACATTTAAAATTAAGTATAAGGTCTCAGTATAATTCAAAGGGCTTAAGTTGTAGGTAGAAGTAATAAATTTTATAGCACCAAAATAATGAAAAAAATAAATAGAAGCCCCAAGCTTTAAAGCTTAGTGCAGGTTGAGAACAATTGCTGAGAGATTAATTAGATTTTTAGTAATCTAAACATCTCTGAAAACAATAAACTGACAGCAGGACAGTTAAGGTGTTACTAGAGATGAGTGAGGAAAGAGGATTATTAAGGTAGTGGCCTCTTAGGTAAAAAAGAGAAATAAATATTTTGTGGAACCAGGAGCTACTAGAACATGCTATGAAGTAAATTCCTTCCAATGAATCTGTGCTTTTGCACACACATCTTTCAGATTTTCCTAGGCTGTCTAGCATTACACCCATTATCTAAATAGCAGCTCTTGCCTCAGTTGCTGTTAAAACAGAAATGTGCAGTCTGTAATAGGTTCTTGCAGTTGACACATCTCCTATAGCTGGCTGGGTTAATCAATCAGTGAGTCAACTGGGCTCAAATCCCATGAAATCCTGTCCCACCCATTTTGTCATTTGCTTAGCTGAGCATTACTTATACAGACAGTTCACAGGATCACAGGATGTCAGGGGTTGGAAGGGACCGTGGAGATGGCAAAAATGGTTTGTAGTTGATACACAGGTGATCTGAATAGGCTTAATAAAAGCTTTAAATGATGGAATAAATATGAATGTATTCTGAAATCTATAAGGGATATATCTCTTAAGGGAGATATATTGAATGATCTATATCCACCCATTGTGTGTTGTAGGAAGTTTTTAAAAGAACTGCTAGCTAAAGTGCTAAAGTTACCTCAAACACACACAAGGTGTGTGTTTATACATTATTGACTTTGCTACAGACCAGTCCAGAGAGAAATCATCTATTAAAACTTCTGCATATTTTCATCTTTAATCCTGATATATCACTGTTAAGAGCACTAGCTTTCTGTTACTGTCTGTCTGTATCACTGATGAAAGATTTCTTACCTGTATTTCCAGTGATAAAAGACTTCTGGAATATTTTTTAAGATGTCATGCGGATCTCAGAACTGCTGCTGTGTCATAACTGGATTAAGCTACAGTAGCTTTTTAAAAATAATATTTCGATTATGAAGAAATATATACAGATGAACAAAGTACTGTTTATATTTCCAGACACAACCTTTGCTTGCTTCACTATTTCTTTTTATGTTTTTCTTTTTTCCCCCCCCCACAGGGAACAATACAGAACTATGATAGCAACCGGAGGAGTCATAACAGGACTGGCTGCCTTAAAAAGGCAAGACTCTGCCAGATCTCAGCAACATTTAAATCTTGCCACAGCACCAGCTTCTGAGGAGAAGAAACCAGTTAGACGCCGGCCCAGAGCTGATGTAGTAATTGTCAGGGGTAAAATCCGTCTCTATTCTCCATCAGGATTCTTCCTTGTTTTGGGAGTGCTTATTGCATTCTTTGGAATTGCAATGGCCATCCTTGGGTACTGGCCCCAAAAGGAACAGATTTTAGGAGCTGAAGATGATTTATCTGTAAATGAAACCCAGGTCCTGAGAAGCCAAGGAAGCATTTTACTTCGTTTCTTTGAACAGCATGTACACTCTGATAAGATGAAAATGCTGGGCCCTTTTACTATGGGCATTGGAATCTTCATTTTTATTTGTGCAAATGCCATTCTGCATGAAAACCGAGACAAAGAAACAAAAATCATACACATGAGAGACATATATTCCACTGTAATAGACATCCACACCCTGAGGATCAGGGAGCAAAGGCAGCTGAGTGGTGCCTTCACTGGCTTGTTGGGAGAAGGAGAGCTCAGGCACAGTGGGAGCTCTTGTGCATCACAGCTGGCTGCAAACACGGTTGCATCTTTCTCTGGCTTCAAGAGTAATTTTAGAATGGATAGTTCTGCTGAAGAAGATGAGATTACCCTACATGAAGATAGGACCACGGGTAGCCTGCCACCTCTGCTGACTGAGCAATGTGGATCAGTCTTTGGACTTTACCCTCACCCCAGCAGGGTTTCAGATGACAAAAACACTAGCTCTATAAAGTGTGAAACAAAATCCATTGTATCATCTTCCATTAGTGCTTTCACACTGCCAGTAATAAAACTGAATAACTGTGTTATTGATGAGCCCAGTATAGAAAACATAACTGAGGACTCAGAGATCTCCAGGAGTCGGTCTAGAAATCTGTCAATGGATTCTCTGGCCACTCCACTAACTGATACCAGTGAGTCCTACAGGCCAGCTGCTGCCATACTGCCTCGACACCATTCATTTGTGGACACCCCATCGGAGCAGTTCAAATCTTCTATGACTCTTGGACCAAGCACAGGAAAGCTTTTGTCCCCTGGTGCTGCCAAGAAACAGTTTGGGTCCAACACATCTTTGCATATCCTCTCTTCACATTCAAAGTCATTGGACTTGGAAAGGGGTCCATCTACACTCACTGTCCAAGCTGAACAAAGGAAACACCCCAGCTGGCCCAGACTGGATCGGAGCAACAGTAAAGGATACATGAAACTAGAAAACAAAGAGGACCCAATGGATAGGTTACTTGTTCCACAAGCAGCAGTAAAGAAAGACTTTACTAATAAGGAAAAACTTCTTATGATATCAAGATCTCATAATAATTTGAGTTTTGAACATGACGAGTTTTTGAGTAACAACCTGAAGCGAGGAACTTCTGAAACACGATTTTAATATTTAAATTGCAATTTAGGTGATGTCATACAGTATTTTTTAAAAAGAACCCATTTTGACAAGTGTTTCCTTTTCAGTGAGACTAGTACGAGCCTGTTTTTTGAACCAAATGCTTAATAGCCTATTAAAATTTGCTTGTGTGAACAGAGATCTTAATCTTTGTAATGCCAAGAGTTTTTTGTCTTAGTAACATACAGCTGCAGTACTGTACATTATAATTGATCAGAGAGTTTTGGTATGAGTGAATCCAGTTTTTCCCAAGTCATCATTTCTTTTGTTCTATATAAGCATGTTACTTTTTATCAGTTTGACTCCAAAAGCCTGCATTAGGAAAAAAGCTTAATTTACCTGTAAGTTCTGTTTATTCAATGACTGCAAGAGTATGGAAATGGTGCTTGTGGTTCAGAATGGGAAGTAAGCAGGAGCACATACTGGAATTGTTAAATCCAGGCCTTTATCCTAGGTGTTGTCTTTCACATACAGTACATTTCAGTAACTGATGTCTTACCATTGTCATTGTGAGAAACTTGTTTATGTATTTGGGGTGGGTGGATAGAAAAGAGTGAGTATAATTAAATTAATTTTTGTGAATTCATTGTAACTGGTCGAGTTGAATACCGGTGTTGTGAATTATTAACGATGCTTTGTACAATAATCTTTCTACATCCATTGAAATGTAATCCTATAATTCTGAGAAAACCTATCTAAAGTAAGATATATGAAAGTCCTTTTGGGATTAGTTCTCAAAACCACTTTGGCAAGAGTTTTAAAATCAAACTGTACAGATTCAATTGAAATCACAGGAACATGATGAATGTCAACAGAATTTTAGAAACATGGTGTATAATAAGATGATGTTGTGACATGCATCTAAAGAGAATAATGGAAAATGAATATATTGCTTCTCATTATAATAGCAATAAGCTAAATAACTAGATTTCTATGTTCAAAACACTGATACAAAGCATACAATTCAATATATATAATAACATGATGTGAAAGCCCCTTGCATGAATTTTGATTTCTATATTTCACGTAATTATTGATGTGATGGTTCATTGGAGGCTTAGCTATGGCAATTTGCAAAGCAAGATTTTGCAAAAGGAAATGACATTTAAACCAGTGTTTTTCTCAGCAAAGCAAGCTTCACAGTTGACAAGTTGTAGGCTATTGCTAAAGAAAAATGAGAATTTGAATATGCATACCAGAAGGTTTTTGTGTATTTCATTAAGGTATTTAGGCCATGATACTGCCATGACAGCCATGCTAGAGAATGTCACTTGAAGCTGCAAGGTTTATCTAACAGGATGTTGGTCTTAATTGATCTTCTTTGATACATTCACTTAACCTAAGTACTCAGGAATTATTTTTAATGGCTTTTCCCCAAAAGAATCAAACCTGTTAAAATGTCATTGTTTTTCGGTTGCTTTGATTATGAAAGATCAAAGATAAAAATACCCTCTCTGTTTAAAAATATTCAGCTCCATATTTCAACTGTGATGTTTATGTATCAGGAGCATTACTTGCTCAGTGAATTGAGGTATAGTGTTACCTGTTAGAACCTCAAGCCTATATATTGTAACAGAGTTGGCTCAATATTTTGCTATGAAGCTTTTAATAACTTACTGGTTTGCGTTCTTAAGACATTTGCTATTTTTTGAAATAAAATAAAATGGCTATCTACATATATCCATTCTAAGACCTTTCTTTCCTTTATGATCTCTAAATTTCTATATCAAAGTATGATTAGATATCATAACATTGTATGTATTATTGTGCTTAATGTATTAGCCTGCCACTAGATACTTAACTATATTACAAATTGATTTCAGTGTCATCCCTACACATATAAAGGGCAATTATATATTTTTTTCATGTAATAGGAAATGTAGTCAAAAGTGGTTTTGATATAAGGAAATTTTGTATAAAAAGAACACCCTGTTCTTTTTTAGTTTAGCAGTAAGTATTCTTACAAAAAATGAAAGACACTATTAAAGACATTAATGATGTAAGCTTTCTGTAATAGCTACATTATTTTATTACTTTAATAGATGAACTAAATCACAGCTTAAAAGACTGGGTGTTTTGGTACCATCATATGTGGGAATAGTGGTCTTTCTGTAAATATAGCAGGGCATGAGCTTTTAATTTTAGCATAGATATCTGATACTGAAAAATGTACTTGCTTTGGAAAAAATTACCTACTTGGGAGACCAAGGTAAAGCTGCTGATTTAAAGCAAGAAATCAAAATGGCACCATACAAGTAAATTCCATGGTTGACAAACCAACTATAAAATATTCCTAAATTACCCCAAAATGAAGTATTTCATTCAAATAATCACAGAAAGTTGAGCTTGAAAGGGACCTCTGTATGTCATTTTGTCCAACTGTCCTGCTCAGACAGGGCCACCTCAAGTCAGTTGTCCAGATAACTTCTGAATAACCCCAGGGAAGGAGACCCCATAACCTCTCTGGGTACCTTGTACCAGTGCTTGGTCACCCTCACAGTAAAGAGGGTTAGCTGATGTTCAGAGGGATCCTCCTGTTTCAGTTTTTGCCTGTTGCCCCTTGTTAGTGCCACTGGGCACTAGGATTTTTTCAGAGCCTGGATTCTTTTTTGAACTCTTCTTTAGATATTTCTACACACTGATCGTCCTGAGCCTTCTCTTCTCCAGGCTAAACAGTCCCAGCTCTCTCAGCCATTCCTCACAGGAGACATCTTCATCATCTTTGTGGCAGTTAATAGGACTGGCTCCAGTATATCCATGTCTCTCTTGTACTGAGAAGCCCAGAACTGGACCTGACACTCTGGGTATGGCCTCACCAGTGCTAAACAGAAGGGGAAGGATCCCCACCCTCAAGGGTAATGTAGGACTTTGCATCCTTTCATATTCTCTTGGTAGTTCCAACTCAAGCTCATGTCAGGAAATCGTGTAGACATTCAAAAGGCCTGAACACCAGTCTGCACTAGGGCACACTGCAGCAGGGCAAAGATGTCTGCAGGTCTTTTGCAGTACATGGGAAGAGTTACAACCTTTCAGTCTCCAGAATGGGAGCCACGTACAGTTGGCAAGTAACGAACTGGTGAGGACAAGAGCATGTCTTAAATTGTATCTTTAAGGCATAAATATCATAGTCTGTTGCTGATCCAGCTTACAGATACTTTTTTATTATTATTTCATATCCATTATTCATACTCTCTGCAGCCCCACAATGATTTGCTCTGGTACAACTGCAGGGTGAAAAAGAAGCAAAGACAAGAAGTTTTAAAGTAGTTTTGTCATCAGAGAAAATAATTATATAGCTGTACCACAAGCCTTTTCATGGAGTAAGAAGCTAAACCTTAGATCTAGCCAGAGGAAATGTTACAGTACTGTATCCTTTTTATGTAATGACTCCAAAAATAAAAAATATAGAACATGCAATCAATTAGTTTTGCTTTTTCCTCTGCCTAAGACTATTAAAAAAACCTAAAACATTTTTTACCTCTCAGGTAAGCATCTTAATCACTAACTATAGTTTAGACTCATGTTAAGGACTGTCCCTCCCTCCTGGGCAGAGCTTTCACTCTGCTTATTTCTTGGACAAGTTCCATTAGGAAACAAAGGGCATAACTCTGCAGTGATAGAGCCGAGCTTCTGGGTTGTGTTATTTCGTCCAGGATTCCTTCTATATTTTACCAGAAATGGTTGCTGGAAAAAAAATCCCTTAAACAGTCACTGGATTCTTGCCAGTCTGGTACTTGTAACTACTCCCTTGGGGATCTCGGTTTGCACTCCCTGTAAGCCAATGAACCAAACTCTTCCACACAGAGAAGTGCAGAGTTCAGAAGGAGGGACTGGCAAGTGCTCCAGCTGCTCAGTTGCGCAGGGTTCAGTGGACGGGAAGGCGTGGGCTTTCTCGACAGCAAAGGGACTTTGGGCATGGTGTTACCAGCCTGGTTGCTGCACTAAGGCTGTGTAAAGGATGGGAAAGGAGCTGGCAGCACTACTCTGGTTTTGAAGGAAAGTGTTACAACTGAGCAGAATTTTTGAGGCTGACAGTTTTGGAGGTAGGCATCTACATCTGTCCCACATAATGATTAGGCTGATAAATTTTTTTGCAATCATATCAAACTGCCTTTCTCAGACCTAGAGCTGATTTTATTTGTTGTTAAAATATAGCATTACTAGTCCTTTAGTTTCTACGGAGTTAAATTTGGGAAGTAGTTTTAACCTACAGCAGCAGTTTTGTCTCTGAAAAGCTTTTCAGGCAGCTTGTAGAGTTCCTGGATTGCTTCAGTTTTACACTTTTAATTCTTCCTTTGAGTCTTTTTCTGATCCTTTCTTATGAACGCATGCCTTCATCTTCCCAGCACTACCTTTTTTTTATTGTTAATTTTCCTACCAAATACAGCATTATGATGAGCAAGTATAAATCTTAGCAAGACTGTATGCAGATATGAGAATAAAAATGGAATAAGTGGTCTGTTATAATGTAGGAGTGCTACAATCAGTATGTTTTAACTGCTAAACAGCAAGTTCATGCCCCTTGTTTAAACCTTTTCAAATTCAACTTGAGCAAATTAATTGAAGATATCAGATGTTTAACTTTCATCAGTGTTCTATATATGGTGATCTTGAGATGTTTTGTATTGCACAAGTCAGTATTTCAAATTAACCTCATTGGAGTATTTTATGCATTTAGGAAAGCCCATATTTAATAGTGTTACTTGTCTGAATGACAGCTGGCAGAATTAAAACTCTGAGTCTCATAAAGAATGGAAATCCAATAGTAACAATGCATTTATTTTAGAACAAATGACAATGAATTATATGAAAATTAATTATAAGTACCAACTGTAGTAAACAAAAAGCTGTATGTCTAATTTTTTATCTTGATTCTAATTCAGATAGGTAATGCTTTAAATAAGAGTAATTTACAATCACTGCAAATTGTCCATTGGAAGTATTATGAAACCACTGTTGTCCCTTATCAGATTTATTCCAGTCATTATTCAGGATGGTATTCACAGAAGCATGTGATCCAGTTCTGAATCCCACTTAACCCTTCAGTTTACTAATATTGTTTTTGCAAACAACTGCACATTAATTATGAGTTGCCAATAAACATATTTCCTTTATCAGCTAGAAATTCTTATCAGCACTTCAATTTCATAGCAACAGCCAACAGCTCTCCTATTAAAAAAATGTACCAGGAATATCCTGATATCTATTGTAAATATATTGGTACTTCTCAGGTTTTGGGTTTTGTTTGTTTGTTTGGTATTTTTAAAAAAATGAATCACTTCAGCTGCTCTGAGTTGTCCTGTGTTCCACTGTACAATTGGTTTAGCACTTAGATCTTTCTGTTCTCATAATAGATTCCTACTTGTAGGCAATAGTGTGTTTGTTTTGGACTTTAATTATGTAGGGTTTTTTCATTTTTGATATTAAACTCAATTTAAGCCCATTAAGACAATTCCATTTTCCTTCTGATTATGATAGAAAATTCCTCCTTTCCTTCTTTCTGCCATTTCATAAATAAAGTTTAAAATATTACTGCTTCTAATACACATTGCCTTCCCTTTCTCTGTCAACTCAGTGGATTTATTGAAATTCCTTGCTATGATGTGTTTCACATACCAAATTTTTCAGGCTATTGTAACAGAGATTATGTGCTCCCACAACATGAGGGTATTCAGGGCTTGAATTTCTCTTTCTCACACACAGGTGAGGATTTACACAGATTCCATTTTCTTTCTTCCATTTCCCACACTTTCCATCTCTTCTTTACAGATTCTTTATCCTACCAGTTACTTTACCTTTCCCCTGTTTCTAATATCACTAACCTAGCTGAAAAATACGACAAATTATTCACTTAGTGTATAGGCTTAATTTGGAATGAACCTTTCACTTTTAGTAGTTTTGGAGGGTTTATTTGATTTTAAAATGGGTTAAAGGGTGACTGAACGTGACACTTCATTCTTCACAGCACATTTCCACACTCACTCACTGTCTGCTCCATTACATACACTTCCCCACCTTGTTTCCTTACTACTTCTTTTTTTCTTAATTTCATTTTGGTGACATTCTCATTAATCCAGATGGGTCTGGAATTATCTACAGAAGCATTCTACAGTAAAGGTACACATTTGTGTGCTGTTGGTTTAAAAAAAGTCTGCCTTACCTGGGAGTCAAATCACCATCCTTCTTGCCTGTCTGATTTCAATAACCACTTTTCTTCTGAAATTATGGAAACTTGTTAAGCTGAAATCAGCACTTCACTTGGAGTCCCACTGTAGTTTATCCTTTTGTTTAAAGTTAATAGGATCAGCTCTTGAGCACTTGAGTTTCTAGGAGCATCTTGTCTACGGCACATGCAGTACTTAACAAAAGCCAGTAGGTATTTGCTACAGCAATTGTTTGTAGTAAACATCTGTTGGCTCTTATGCCTAGGGATAACTCTGCTAAGTTGTCACAACCACCATTTGTTCAAGGTCTTTTATAATGGGAAATTTTACAAAACAAAGGTGAAAATTCTAGTTAAAGATAATATTTAACTTGGTTTGTAGTGATAAATATGCTGCTGCTTTTTAATTCAGTCATCACAGGGAAAAATATTCCTGTGCCTTCTAGCTACTTATCTTGACTGTGTGGAGGTCTTAAAAATTTCTGCAATATAATTCTGAAAACAGTGAGCCAAAACTCAGAATCCAAGTGGAGAATATAACATTATTATGTTGAATTAATGGAATAGATTTAATAGAATGAAATATTTTCAGCATTTGTCTCTATAGTTTCCTTACTACAGTCACAAAATTTCATTTTATAGTCTGATTCTTGAACATATGTTTCCACTGAGCTGTCATCACTGAGAAGTGCCTGACTTTCCTGTGTAAGTGCAGTTTTGAAATGATCACCATACAGAAGCACTTCACATAATGCTTTCCAGTTTGCATTTCTTTGCATTTTTTCAGAAATATCCATTCAGCTATGTTCTATTCCATCTTGAAGGAATGTTGCTCCAATTTGTTGTCATTGCTTATTGCAGTCACTAGTTTTTCAAGGGTCTCAATGGATTTAAACAGAAATAACTGAATGGAGAATATGGAGGAGATCAGCTACTATTAGACAGAGGGCTTAATATAGTTAAAGTTATCTTGTACCTGTAGAGAATCTATTATCATTTTAACAGACAGGAAGCACTCTAATACATGATGGGAGCACATTATATTATCTCCAGCAAACAAGTGTTCTTTATTATCTCTTTATGGTGACTAGGAAGAGGATTAGACTTATAAATTAATTAAATGGCAGTACTCTTTGATTCTTCCATAGCAGAGTTAGGTGAATACAAAAGATTAGGAAGGACTAGGAATTAATAAAATGGACATTAGATTCTCACTGAAGTATACTTTCTAAATCTGTATGCCTTTTAACCAACACTGAAATGAAGGATTCCTGCTTATAGATATAGAAAACAACCCTGGTCATATTTCTAAGGAAGAAAAGTCACCTTTTTCTTATCCACTGACTTTCTGAATTAATATTTTTATTCTTATAGCATTTATACCTATCTTACTGTTATCTAGACTGGCAGTTTTGCAAAGTTGTCATGCCTTTTCCTAATATTTTCTTTTACTCTGCGTTTTCCTTTTGCAGTTAGGACAAGCCAGGGCATTTCTGGAACTCACAGAATCACAGAATGTTAGGGATTGGAAGGGACCTAGAAGATCATCTAGTCCAACCCTCCTGCCAGAGCAGGATCACCTAGACCAAGTCACCCAGTCATTAAGATGTTTATAGTTGCACCTCTTTCCCTTTACAGCAATGCTTTAGTCTCTGCTCTCATAACTGGTGTAATATCACTAAATCTCATCTGTCAACATAAGGGATAGATTTCCATTCCCCTCCTTCTTCTCTCCATGATCCTACTCCCTTAGCAGCTGTGGTCAGCCTGGTCAGGAACTGAAATAAAAGCTCATCAAAACCAGCTACAACAATTCTGCAGCCAATAACCAGCAGTAGCAAACAGGATCAGAGAGCCAGGCTGCTTCAAGATTTCAGCAGGATTAGACAGACAGTTATTGTCAAGACTTACCTGTGTAAATGCAGAGGAAGAGCCTGACTGCCATGGTGGTAGATTGGGTTCAGCTGATTGGGAACCCCACCCTCTCTTCATATCTAGTGGCTCAGATGAGTTGTGATTTTGGATGGCACTATACTGGTTTCTAGAGACACATAAAACACTGACTATGGTTTCTAATATATGTTCTGGTACTGAATCTATAGAATACCTAGCTATGATTTTCCATCTCTGTTTACCCTTGTCATCTTTCAAGAGTCCAGTTTCTTGCTGGTTGTCTATGAATCAGCATGCCATTTGCAGAAATCAAAATCTATTCCTGAAAAGAGAAAGGAGAGCAAAGTTTACTTCCTATGTATTATTTGTAAGTCATTTATTCAGCTTCCATTTTGTTGCTAAAGGTAGATAGGGGTGCTTCTTATTGACTGTGTTTATAATAGTCAGTTGCTTTCTCCTCTGAGATCAGTAGATCTTTATTAGTTGATGTTATAAGTAGCTTTCCAAACCTAAGGCAGATGGAAAAAAATCTACCCCTGAGCCCTTCTATGTCTTACTGTTTTCCAGAATACATCAAGGTTTTCTAAACTAAATTATTTCATTTGAATCATGTGCTAGATCATATCTACATATGGATTTTACACACTTATGTATATACACCAAAAAATTCCACTTGGATCTGGAAACTGATCTAGTTCGGAGCATGCTACTTCAGACCATTCTGCTTTTATTGCTCAGCAGAGATAAACAGCATGGTGCAAAGTGGGTGGGGAGAGGAAGATGCCTGTGTGCTGCCTGCATCTATTCCCATCTCATTTCATGATGTAAATCATGAAAGAAAAGACTTACAAAAGTGAGAAAATTGTTAATGAGGTTAAGGAGGCTACCATCCCAAGTGAGAGCCTGGGAGGATGAAAGCTCACCATGATCACCAAATTGAGTCTTGAAGGCTATAGGCTACCATATTATCAAATTCTGTGATTTTTTAAAACAGAAGATGACATCTCTAATTTTATCATTGTTGGAGAAGCCCAGAAAAAAAATAAAATAAAAGGGTAGTGCAACTGAAACAGAAAGAGGTCTGTTGGTAGCAGAATACTTATATAGTCCATTACAAACACACTTTTGTTACCACATTGCCACGTGTGATTAACAAATTCCAGAAAACTTTTAGAAGGAATGACCTCCTTACTATGTGGTATAAAACGTTGTTAAGATACATGTTTCCACATTCCCTATGGGAGAAGAAATCATTTTCCTTTTGACAACCTGGAATTGAAACTTGTGTGCTGACTCAAAACAGGTAAGGGCAACTGGACTCTACAACACATGTTTGCATGTGTCTTTGAAGTTTGAGACCTTGTTTGAGAAGGTTGAGGGCTAAGACTCCTTTCAGAGTTAACACTTACTAACATAAACAGTAATTCTGTGCAATCACACACCCTTCCTAGTTTCTCTTCTTTTCTTCCTTGACATCAGGAATCACGGTAAAGAAACTGTATTTTCAGATATGTTGATAACAGTCTTTGTCAGAATATTTAGGCTTTAGCAGCTTTCACTTAATTTAACTTCAACCATGTTGTAATATAACAGTTATTTGCAACATAAAAATTGGAATTTCTGTAAAATAACCCGTTAAGCCTCAGACATAATCCTTGCTTTCAAATGTGATCTGCAGATGAAAAGTATCAGGTAAGGATGAGATATCAGCTTCATCTGACACAGGCCAGGTAGGTGACTTGCAAAACTCCATGACATGCAATATACTAGTCTGGATCACATCCATAAACTTGGTTTGGGAAAATAAAAGACTCTGCTTTTTGCTGAAGAGAACAAATAAATAATGAATCATAGCTAACTTGATTTGCAAGGATATTATTCACAATTGCTTTTGATAATATCAGCACTGTAAATTACTTTCACCACAGGTGCCAGGGTACATAACACATGAGTACTTGTGGCAAACATGCATACAGATCATGATCACAGTCCAGCTGAATTTAATTTTCAAATTTGTATCTACAGGAAAGAAAAACTAACTTCCATTCAGTTTATATTTCTTAATGTCATCTTAGAAATGTTTTTGTATTTCATAGAATATAGCACAAGCATGCACATGCCATGGGAGATGAAAGGATTTGTGTTATTTAAACCTGAGCACAGCAAGATCTGGAGAGGATACTGGGTTTCTTGAGAGTAGAAATTCAGTCTGCTGAAGTTGATAGATTCTCTGTAGCTACTTAAGATCATCCAGGTTGAGTGCTATGAGAAGGATGACGGATTGTTTCTAGGCATCCAAAAAGCTCAGCTCAGCTATATTCCACAAAAAATGCTTACCTGAATGTCCTCCTAAGCAACCCAGGGCCTGGTTTAGTGAAGTGTTTTGCTTTTATTGTCTATGTATGGCTTTCTTCCATGAACAAGTAATGTGCCTGCTAGCAAAAATATGTAAGTCGTGAGTTAATTAAAATTGTAGACACTTGGAGAACTAACAAGGTGATGTTTTCAGTGCCTTTCCTCATTTCTCTCCTTGGCAAGTATAGTCTCCTGTCTTTTTCAAGGGCAAGAAAATGAAGTAAATTATGTCATACAGGAAGAAAAATTAAATAGCTTTCAAAACCAGCTTCTTTGTGATGTCACAGAAACTGTGAAAACTGAATGAAAATCTTTTTGAAAAACCCTCACCTATTGTCAACAAACACAGTCCTGAATGAATTCTGAATATATTGGATGTAGTGGAAAGACATAAATATCACCACCTGACAGACTTAGATGCATGCCATTTTACAAAGTAGATAAATTATATGGGCAAGTTTTAATAAGGGTTTTTCTTACGTTTTCTATTTATAGAACAGAAGCTGTTGAAGAAATGTGTCCTGGCAAATCTTTGCTGCATACAACTACCCTAAATATATTTTTAGGTTTTTGGAGTTGGTCAGGAGAGTTAAAATGGCAGTATCTCTTCATAAAAGTGTAAGCTTCTCCATATCTGTTAATCAATAGGCATCTGCTCTATTTAAAAGAAAGTATACCCAGAACATAAAGACAACTGATGTGTTCTTTTTTTTTAAATGCTGCTCTAATAGTAGGAAAAATCTAATAACTAAAGTTAGCAATACTAGTGTGATAAGAAAGGGTCTAAAATATTGAAGACACCTTTGTTATTTCATATATGCTGCTAAACTGTAAGAGGCAATAACATTACATTATTTTAGGGATACATTGGTACACTGGGAACTTTGCAGGGTGAAATAAACTTCTATTTACTATAATACTTTTGGATAATAAATGTTGCATCAGTATTGGGCCTAAGTCTTCACATAGTCAGACATATCTTCTGCAAATCCAGTAGCTGTTGATAACAAATGATTCCGCTATTTTAAAATTATTTCTAAATATAATCATTCTAAAGCTTATAATGTAGTACTTGCCTTTTTCAGTATGAAGGAACCATCTGTTTTTTCTCCTACACAAGTAATACTGACAAAGGACATATATAACTGCTATAACATTATCTAAAAGGAAAACAACATTTGCTTTCTCTAAGGAACATAAATAACATATTGAAAAGTATATGAACATCCACAGCATGTATGTGGTTGCATATAACAGAAATATAACTAGTTATGGCAACAAAAATTTAATTTTCTATTGGTGGGAGTTGAGGTTCTTATTGCTTTTTCTCTTAGCCCTATTACCACTCTGTGCTTCCTATCAGAGGGAATGTTGGCTTTAAAAGGTAAGAAAGTGAGAGGGAATAATTTTACCTAGCAGACCATCTAATTCCTTCCTGTTTCAACCACTTCCAATTCCAATTTCTTTCCTCAAATTAAGGGGTGTTTTCTCCAGACTTTGTCCAATCTTTTCAAACTGTGGCACTAGGAACAACAATATCCCTAGCTGATCCTGGAGAGAAAGGATTTACTGGGTACTTAAGGCAATAAATGCATCAAAATCAGGGTCATGGCATGAAACAGGTAGAAAAAAAAAAAAGAAGAAAGAAAAGAAAGAAAAGAAAGAAAAAGAAAGAAAGAAAGAAAGAAAGAAAGAAAGAAAGAAAGAAAGAAAGAAAGAAAGAAAGAAAGAAAGAAAGAAAAGAAAATGTACCAGATTGGTTGAAATAAGATCACATCTCTGAATATATTTGCATCAGGAGATGGAGGCTTTTTGCTTTGGTAATGGGTTTCCTATTTGGTGGATTCATCCTTGTTTCCTCTGCGTGCGATACATTTATTCTCCTTTGCTGCTTTGATTCAAATAAGACAATAATAAAATATTGAATAAGAGTTAAAGTAAAATAAATAAATTATAAAACCTCAGTATAGAGTAACTGAAAAATAGAAGTTTCTGTGAAAATACTTATTTTGGAAGAGGAAAGAATGGAAGTGAATTTCTAATTTTAGTTCTACACAGAGATATTAAATAAAGGGATACTTAACATTTTTTTTCACTTTTCTTTCCCTTTTTGAAGAGACACCTGAGCTGCACTCCTCTGATCTCTCTTTTCTTCACTTCAGCCAATATGTTTTCCTTAGTTCAATACACATTTTTCTAAAAAAACCCTAGCAGGTGACTAACAGATCTGGCCATGAAGTGCTATGGCAGACAGCCGAGGAGCAAGGAGCTTGTTAGTGCCAAGTAAAATGGAGGGATCATTGCCAGAAAGGAGCAGAAGCAATGGAAAAATGAACAGATCGACTGACCAGAGAAAATGACATATTTTTTTTATACTTAAAGGTAGGTGGAATACCTCAAGAGAGAAAACAGGCAATTGACAAAATGTAGGAGGGTGAGATAGGCCTCCTCCTGGCCCTTGTGTCCCAGAAGATCAGAGACAAATGTCAATGACAATTGATATGCTTTGGACAATGAGAAATGGCTTTTAAGGAAAGAAGAGTGTCTGATATGCATATTTTTGCAAATAATCAGGTTTTGATTTGCCTCAAAGTCTTACTCATCAGTCAGTTTGTCTAATGAGAAGTCACTAACCACTCAGTTTGTCTAATGCTTCCTGAACAAAAGAAGGGTGAAGCTCTGTGTGATGCTGTTTTGGTTCTCCATCCAAACCTGAGTTGCAGAGTGATGGTTCCCCTACCCAGACAGTAAGCCTGGGTAATAAGCAAAAATACAACGTATTATTGCAGAAGCTTAGCCTGAAAAAAAAACAGTGTCAGCAGATTATTTCAAGCCTAGAGACAGCAGTGCCTGAGGTCTCAGCTGCCCTACATTATGAACCAGGTAGGAGTCTGGTGACAATAAACTGGACAGGTTGTTGAGCAAGCAAGAAAGCTGTCAGAGGAGTGGCTTTCCACAGAAAGTACAATCTGGCCCAGAACAGAGCTAAAGGTGCTCTGTCAAACACAGTGACCCTTTAGAGATCTGGAAATTGTTTAAGTGGGGTGTTGAGGGCCGCTGGACAGAGTCTTGGAAACCAGTAGGAGATAAATAACTAATTGCTGTAACTAGATTTACCATATTGCCTATTGTCATGGTTTGACTGTAAATCTTGCAGTGTTTGGATACTAATTTTCTTGCTTGTTTCTTGCTGGGAATATATGTTCTTACTGCAGGGGAAAACAAATCCTAGACAGCCCCTCTATCCTGCAAAAGCTCCCAGAAGTGTGGCTTGCACATATCCGGCATACTCAGAATTCAGATAATGATGGAAAACACTTAAATTGTTAGATTTAAGAAGTGATTTGTAAAATATCTGAGCAATTTTAAAAGGAGGCTCTTGATTTTTTTTTTACTTAGTCCAGTTTTGAAGAGCTGGGCCTGCAGAGACTTGGGGCTAGCTATAGGAGCTCAGCTCCGGGAGGCTAGTTCCTTGCAGAAATAAGGCTATGTGCACCCAAAGAAAACATACATGTTCATCTGATGTATAAAAGGTTTTGGTGTCCCAGCAGCATGTCTAAATCTGTCTTGTGGATACACATGGAGCTGACAAGTGGGATTCATAAAGTCTAATTGGGTGGATGAGTTTATACCCCCTGCAGGTGTACGTGGAGACATTCCTACTATAGTACTTTTTTCTCCAGTTGTGTTTGTTTGGGTTTATCTTGGTTTCGTTTTGTTTGTTTGTTTTGTTTTGTTTTTCTCATTAGTGTCCTTACAAGATAACAAGGAAGACAAGCAGAAATCTAATTTCAAAATATAGTTTCTGTGCTTTTGTGTGGAGATAGTAAAAAAGGTGATGTTTCTTACAGCACTATATTTATTTCAGGATTGGATATCAGAATGATCTGTTTCTTTACTCTGAAGTGACTGATTACAGAATTTGGCCACAAAGGAGACCTGTACTTAGAACAATTTCATTCCGTGAGTGCCAGAGATGGTGAACAGAAAAAGGTATAAGCTGAGAACTTCCTAGATGTGTAAGGTTTTCTCATTTGCTTTCTTTGACTTCTTGATCCCTTTTTTTTCACTGAACGTCTTTTTGAAACAAAGCAATGTGAAAACAAATAATTTAACTGTGAGATAGAAAACAGGAAGAGCATTCACCTTCCAGGTGTAGGTCTGTCTGCATGACTCCAAAGATCAGTACAAAACTTGAAGTATTTACAGACCCCAGCTCAACAGATTTTCAAACAAGATGTCTCAGTATTTAATTTATCACTACCTGATATGCAGAAGCCTTCAGGGACCCTATGGACATTTTGTAGGGTCATTTCTACATGGGGCCTAACATGTGACCTTTGGAGGTTGCCATAATGTGTTCTTGATGCACTCACCAGATATACACAAACATGCTGGTCTTCAAAGGGTCCACATCCTAAGAAAACAAGGGGTTCTGTTCTGATGCTCCTCTAGCTCACAAGTCAAATGTCTGCTTTAGCTGGTGCTGGTGACTGGAGGCTGTTGCAAGTAGAGTAAGCACCCTTAAATAGATGCATTCACTGTCGTTTCTGTCTACACAGCCCTGAAACGTGGCCTTCCTTTACACTTGACAGACAGAGTGGCTCCTAAACAACTGCTGTTTGATGGCTAAATATACATTCTTACCCACACAGTGTGCCATTCCTCTTTGCACACTGCAACAGAGCCTTCAACCCTCTCTGGACAGGGAAATCAACACAATATAGAAGCATCACATTGACAGTAAAAATAGTTGATGGACCCTGGGGCAAAGAGGATTACGTATGTGCTGACTCTTTGGGCAATCAACGTTGGAAAGGATGATTCTTATGTAAGAAGCATAACTTACAGGATTAGTGAATTTGTGGTTTGATTTCTCTTTCAAATACAGAATGTAAGAAAGCACCATTTACAGTAAGGAGTCTACTGTCATCATTTTTGGAGTGTACTGACAAACACATCCCAAAGTGAGGCACAGAATGGGGGCTGCTGCCCTGAGTGGCAGAGCCCTGCAGTGCCTGTAAACTCTTTCAGGACCTAGAGGCAACCCCCATCCAGGGCAATGTTCCTGCAAGCAGTCACCTACCTCAGGAACTTTTGTTTCTCCAGCCTGCAGGAGAAACAGAAGTCGTAAGAATAAGGACAAAGCATAATTATTATTTTTTAAATGAATGGAAGTTTAAAGGGGACAGTTGTTTTCTGTTAAGCATACACATGCTTTTGACATCTTGTTCTCATGACTAAGGCAAGTGAGAATTTCTGGTGTGATCCTAAAACTTAAAGGGATAGACCAGCTTCAGTGTATCAGTCATGGCAGATGTGTATTTAAAAGTTCATATTTAAGACCAGGGTAAGGAACAATACTAATAGCACATTGATCAGCTGTTCCCATGGTAAATTGCCTTATTTTTTGGGACTGGAGCTATGGGGTTCCCTTCTCAAAGGTTTCGTCTCACTGCTCTTCTTCAGCATTTGCATATGCTTCTCCAGCAGTGGCCTTACAGCTTAGCTGGATGCATGTGCAAGCAATAAGACAAAAGCAGTGCTATTCCTCTCTTTCTCTGTGTTTCTTCTAACAAAGGAACATCATATACCACTTCTGCAACCTCTGTGTACATGAGAATTTTAGTGGCTCCGACACAAAGATATGTGCTGGGAAGACAAAGACTTGGGGCTATACTTATGTTGTTCTCAGAAGAAGCTGAAGGTCTGTTCTTAGCCCATGGAAGGATGTCTGATGTGGAAGTGCTGCAGTACAACTGCAATAGAATCTTTTTCCATTTTATCAGCACTTTTTATCAGAAACCTTTCTACAGTACTGAACTTCTGGGAATACAGCTGGAAATTGCAGACATACCAATGGAAATGTGCACACAAATCTGATGTCATGTAAGTTCAGGAAGAAAAATTGCCTGTATATGGGTGAAGCCAAGTATATACACTTTTCACTGTAGATATCTTTAAGGCAGCAATGGGAGACAGGCACCTAAATACCTTAAAAAATTAGCTCTTGGTCAAATTTTGCTATTTAAACTTCGAGCATGTGCTCTGATTCCTTAGCCAAGATTCCTGTGTGTAGTAAAGACAGTATTAATGAAACTTCTGCTTCTGTGCAAGAGTGTGTTTGGCCTAAACCTGACCAATGTTACAGGCTGGAGCAACCACCTAGGCAGGAGTATAGTCTTATGCCTTTATGCTCATGTATCTGAAGTAACAGTGATAGGACAAGGGCAAATGGCCTCAAGTTGCCCAGGAGAGGTTTAGATTGGGTATTAGGAAAAATTTATTAGATAAAAGAGTGAAGACCTGGAACAGGGTGCCCAAGTCCCATTCCTGGAGGTATTTAAAAGATATGTAGATGTGGCTCTTAGGGATGTGGTTTAGTTGTGGACCTGATAGTGCTGGGTTACTGGTTGGACTCAATGATCTTAGAGGTTTTTTCCAAGTTCAGTGATTCTATAATTCTATGTGATAATATAAAGAACACTGAAACTCATTGGCTTGCAGCAGAGATTCCCTGTTGCTTCTGATATTAGTTTGTTTTTGACAACATACTTATTAAAAAATGAAAAGCACCATCCTGAGGCAGAATTTTAAAAGAAGCTGGAAGGATCATGTACTACTGGATGGATTTTGCCACTCAAGCTACATGTGGATAACGGCTGGCAGTGGGTAGCAGGCAGCAATTGACTTTCACATATGTGAATACTGTACCAGAATGTTGATTGGTGAGAGCTCTACTCTCATTAAGCAGTAGGAGCTGTTTCTTGCTGTTTTGGGCAAAATGGTTTTATATAATTAGAGTTGTAATTAGAAATGCTAGACCTAATGTTCTGTTGCCTACTTTGGTTTGAGGACTATGGAAAAATACTCACTTCTGACAGAAGTTTGCACCCACTAATTACTTGTGAAAAGATTTGGATAGAAAGTAGAGCCTCGATCTTTAGTAAAAGGAAAAGCAATTAAAAGAAAAAGCGTTACTCATTTCTCTGGATGATCTGTGTCATTACTGCATTGTTATCACTCTGACAACATTCCCTTATTAGAAGCATTCAGTCTGAGTTCTATTTGTTCGAATGTCCCTGAACATAGCTCTGTCAAAAGATTGCTGAAATGTGGGGATAAATTGTATTATAATGAAAATAAGACTTGGATCCCAACTGACCATAATTCTGTCTATCTTTTTACAAGTGATCCACAGGGGTTAGAAAAGACAGATTTCAGAGTAACTTTTCTTGACAGTCACAAGTTTTTCATTTCCCATTGATTCAATAATTTCTGTTAAGAGTTACAGAAGTTAGTTAACACACAGTCATGCAAAACTATTGCAATTTATTAGTTATGGAAAGGAGTTTGAAACTTTTTCCTTTCCCTTCTATGTAAATATCTACATATGTATCAACTATACTTGAAATAAACTCAAAAGTGAGAGTAAGTTGCCAAATGCCTTTTTTTTACATTTAATAAATACATTTGAAAAATAATCTCTGCAGTAATTGATGCAGCATAGCTAAAACCCCAGTAACCTTCTGGAAAAGTCCATTTCTCTCCCCTGATAGAAAAGGGAACCTTGGGAATTACTCTCCCTGATGAGACAGTGCAGGAATTTAAAAGTTAATAGAAGTCAGAACATCTGTGATAGTCTAACATCAAGGATAGGAACAGCAAGAGTTCTGTGCATCTAACAGTAATATCACAATAATTTATCCATCTGTAAGTGTAGTGACATACTGTATACAGGTCATTGCACTGCATTTTTTACTAGGATTTAGAGTGACCTACACTTGTTACAGTGAACCAAATTTCTTCAGCTGTGACTCGTATTCAGATGTGACTCATCTGGTTACAACTTTACTGAAAAAAAAAGTACAAAATTAATCTAAGTATATATGATTATTAGGAGACAACTTTAAGCTATATACCAATATGCATACAGCCAATATTTGCCCTAAACCAATATGCTAAAAATAATAATGAAATGAATTGTGATAATTTTAGCTAATTTTACCAATTCTTTGAGTACTTTTCTCAGCACCTTGCACTTGAGGTGAGCACCTCATATCAAGCAAAGGAGGCAGTTGAATTCACCAGGCTGTCTTCAGTTTAATCATCAAATTGACATTCATTGTGGAGGAAAGAAATCAGAATGAAAGACTGATATCTGAGCTGTCTTACTGCACATGCAGAGAAATTTAATGTTTTTATTTTCATTTCTAGCATGGTTGCTTATGGTGGGGTTAATTTTCTCTTTGTTACTTTTTCAACACAGTTCTACTTACAGAGATGAAAAGATATATCCATCTATCTTTTCAGTTATTGGGTGATAAAAAGGCTTCCTGGTAGGATTTATGTAACATTCCACTTTCTTTTCCCAAATTTTCAGCTTTTATATTTAAAATCTTCTTCCTACGTATGAAATCTATTAGCTGTTTCATAAAATATGATTTTATTATAAAACATTGATTTGAAAAAGAAATAGAGAAATACTCAAACTTACAGCAGGTAGGTATTTGCCAGGTTAGCCACTAACAATATAAAAGTAAGCTAGTCCCAATTAAATTCTGTTTATACCATTGTGTTTACCTCCAGAGGGCTTTTTGCAAACTGATTTTTCTTTATGTTGCTGGTTGTTATACAATAGCTCAGGCATTTGAATGCTTGTCCAAGATGGTGTACATAATAGAGCTCATAGGAGTTTGTAGATTTCTGTGTCAGTCAAACAGTTAACTGCTGAGATGCCTTTGGAAACTGTGGCCCAACATTTCCTAATATTTCCTTTGTTGTGTGCCTAGTTGACAGAAGCTTTTAAAATGAAAGAGCAATGAAAAGCAATGACTGAATAATCTTATTTACGCACAACAGTTTTTCAGTGGAGATAATGGCATTTATAAAGAACAGTAACTCCCAATCATTTCTATATTTAAGCAACCAAAACCTATTTTTTATAAATATTTTCCTAAAATCACTGCATTGGCCAATGGAACAGATTTCAGATGTCTATACTAAATTTCATAGTTATCACACAGTTCTAGTTTTGCTGTTGATCTACTACTGGAAGCTGCAGTGTCCTCTATGTGAGCTGCAGGAAAGCAAGTTAACTACCTCCATAGATGACAGAAGAAAAAGAAGTGGCTGAATGCAGAAGCTGAACAGCCTGTTATCTTTAAAGATATGTTTTTTTCTGAGAAGCAAGGCACACTGCCAGATCCCTGTGGGAAAGTTTGGCCATACCTACAATGTGGGTAGACAGTTCTGAAGACCCTTTCATCTGATACATTTCACAAGTACTACATTCATTATGAAAGGATGAAGCAGCTTAGCTATCATCCCCTTCACAGCAGCTTCTTTCTGAAGTCCCAGGAAAAGGGTGCTTTTTATGAGGGTGCCTTGCATGAGTGATGCACAGAGTGGTTGTACTCTGTGGACAACATTAATTTTAAAAAACAGTTGTGACACCAGGACCACCTTTCTTCCATAACTACCTCTAAACTAGACATAGATGGTGATCCTCTAAGGAACAGGAGCTAATTTCAGTCTGATCGTTATTCATGTAATATGCTTCTTCATTTTTGATGAGGAAGGATATCCTCCTAAATGAGTTTTGAATCTCTGTGAGTATTTTACTGAATATATGCATAAAATACAGTAGGTTGAGCAGAGAATAACTCAGATTTCTAATTTTTATTGTGTGGAATCCTCTTAGAGAAACCTGAAAATTAGTTTGGTTTTCTTTTTAAGTTTTGGTTCTTTTTAAGTTTCATGGTTTTTAGGTTAATTATCCTTCTAGTACAGGTTTTTAAGTGTTCGAACTTCAAATTTTTCTTTCAGTTGCCTCTAAACACTTGAATGATTCTTTGTTAGCATACTCACATCTTGTGTTTAGACAACATTTTTGAAGACAGCACTGTTTAAAATGGAGGTGCAAAATTATCAGAACAAAGTAATGCTGCCAATACA
Source organism: Corythornis vintsioides (assembly GCA_025447755.1). Taxonomy (NCBI): domain Eukaryota; kingdom Metazoa; phylum Chordata; class Aves; order Coraciiformes; family Alcedinidae; genus Corythornis; species Corythornis vintsioides. The sequence continues at coordinate 45,602 of JAOEGS010023468.1, forward strand.
TTTATTTGGCTAAAACAAAACATCAGTAAAAGAGTTCACATCTAAATTTCCACTTTGCCTATAAGTGCTTTCCTCTAGAACAGCCCAGACTTTATACATCCTGCTTGTCCTCCCTAGCTCCTGTATGCTGTTCTCTTATTTCTCTTGCCATCTTGTTAGGGGTCTGGATTACTTTCCAGTACTGTCACCAATGTCCCATTCCTGCAAAAAAAAAGTCTTCATATTGAGCCCCCTGAACTTCTCCTTGGCTCAGATAAAAGAAAGACTGGAATAAGGTTTAGAAGTGAGTACTGAAGCTAGCAAATTAAAGGAAAAAAAAAATAGGAAAAAAAAAAAAAAGAGAGAGAGAAGAGGCAGGGTGCTTGCAACAGGATAATAATGTCTTAGTAGAAAAAAAGAAGTTAATGTACACAAGGTACTGAGATACCTTCATACCTTGCCAGTCCATTTGAGTTTATCACAGAATCACAAATTTGCCTAGATTGGTAAGACCCTTAAGATTATTGAGTCCAGTCATTAACCTAACACTGACAAGTCCATCACTAAAACATATCCTTAAGCACTTGATATTGCTTCATAGTGAAGTGAGGTCAGTTTTTCTGCATGATTCAAGTGGAACTGACTTTGCAAGAGCTGTCCAATTCCTTCCTGTCAAAATAAAAAGGGAAGCAAAGCATGGCATCTACACGGAGGAGAGATACCCACCGAAGCAGGAAAATGATGCACTCTCTATCTAGCTGTCTACTTTCCCTTCCCCTCCTCCAACCACACTTTCAATAATTCATCCAGGTTTTTCTGTGCTATCTTTTTTAGCATAGAGTCAAGGATCACAAGATTTCTTCCAGGATGCTAAATTACTTTTGGGAGTTACTGGGAATTTCAGGATGTTTCTTCCCTCTTTCTCCCTGCCTTCCCACTCCTGGGACAACCAGCTCAAGTTTTTGCTGTTCTGCATTGGGTTTGTTTGGATCTAAGGAATCTCAAGCACTTTCTCCATGGTTGAGGCATGATGAGCCCATGTGGAATCAGCAGGACACACAAAGTGCTGCTGAGGATTGCCCCTACTGGGACACCCAGTGTGGTGGTGAACTGTGTGGGTTGCAGGACATCCCATATTTCCCCCAGGTAGGTGCTGAGGGCACAGCCAGGTCTCTCTCAGTATTGAGGGCTGAGAACAAGGGTCTAGAGGACAAGGGTGCTAGAACTACGTCAAGTAGTTACTTGTACCTTCAGACACTCATTAACCAGAGAAACTTTCTGGAGCAGCTGCAGAACATAAATTAACTAAAGAGGGATCAATCTATGTGAGTCAAACCTCCATTCAGGATGATCCATCTTTATTCAATAAACATTTCTAAAAGTCACAAGAAAAAGGGAATGGTGAGGAGTTTTCACATTTTTTGAAAGAATTGCTTAGCAAATGAAAAAAATCTGCTTTCTTTGCTTGACAAAATCCAAAAGGGTTTAAACAGCTTGGTTACAAAAGGGCAGGTTTAGCATATACAACATTTTCCATCTGAACACAGAGCAGGATTTATTAATTAGTAATTATTTCTGCAAAGGACAGATTCATACTGACAGCAGTAATGAAAAATTCATGATAGAGACTTAACATTTCTAATCTGCTGGATTACTATGAGGAGGCTGCCAAACTTGGGCAACCAGCCAGTGCTAAGAACACAAACAAATATCATAGTTCCCATAGTAACTGGGATCACCTTGGAGATGATTAATACCAGTCTGACTTACAACGGGTGTTCCAGAGATATCACTCTCTGCTGATTTAATTATGACCTGGTGTAATGTAGCAGAGCATCTCCGAAGAAAAATAACACTATATTTCTCAAGTTCTTCCTCCTACACCTTGATGGTGGTCCAAGAAGGGTTTTCTTTAATAAAAAAACATGTAGACACTTCCCAGAGTCATGCATGACACATGAGAATATAAAGAAATATACTGAAAACTATTTATGAGTATTTAGAAGCCACTTAATTTTTGTTGTTGTTGTTGAATGTATGTTTGTTTTTAGTTTTATAAAAACATATATTAGACATATCCATGGTATTCCAAGCAAAACAAACCATAAAGTTTTCATAATTAATCAAAGTTCAGCAGGTGCTGTCAGAAGAAGTTTTACAGCCCTTTACAAAAATGGAGCTTTATGAACAGAACCCTATAACAAAATTTTACAGTTTTAGACAAAATGTTAATTTCACAAGAATATGTGAAAAAAAGGTTAAAATAAAATTAAAACCCCCAGACTTGCTATCATCAGATAATTTAGCTATTCAATGAATAAAACACTTTTTGCACTTTAGCCTCCACTCTTAACACCTGCGTTATTCAGTGTCTCAGTTTTTCTATTAATAAAAATTTGATATCAAATCTTGTACATGAATTTTTTTTCTAAAACACAGAAATTGCCTGAAAGTGCTAGATCTGTATAATTAACTTCTACTACTATAATTGAACTAGCATAAAATTAATTTTTGCTTCAAATTGTTCTTGAGGATCAGATCTTCATGAAATTTCATGATACACGAAAAGTTTAATATTTTACAGTGAGTTGTAAGAGGTGTGGCATCTTTACCAGAATCAACTCTTATCCCCTATTTACAAAAAGCTTTGTTATTGACAGCAATCAACAACTTGATTTGAGATACTACACTTTTCTACATTGCTGAGCAGAATAAATAGTTTTTGTGGTTTTAGGTAAATATTTACAATGTGGTTTATTTTTTAATGTTGAAAATATTTCCATTGAACATTGAAAAGAATGTAACTGTTCATGAATACAATTTGAGAACATTTCCTCATCCAGAATCAGAAGTATAATAGCCTCTCCAGCTCCAGATGTGGTCTTAAATGTGTCAAGCAAATAAAAAAAAAAATAAAAATGGAAAAGTATTAAGGTCACAATAGCTACAATGACTTTCAGCTTTTACTCTTTATGAGTGAAACTGCTAGATGATCTTCTAGGTCCCTTCCAACCCCTAACATTCTGTGATTCTTTGATCAGATTTTAGGAAACTGTTCCAGAAAGTAACTGTGAATGCTAACTGTCTCAGTGAGAAGAGTAATGGAAAGGTACTAGAAGACTAAGCTAACTATGCCAACAACTCTATAATGGTCTCACAGGAAAACAAACAAACAAAAACAAACAAACCAGAGAAACCATAGGTAAATCAGGAATAACATCAGATATGAAAATGCCTGTAAAGATAAATAATTGTAGTGTACATATGAAAAAAAGATGTAAGTATATGAGAGGGTATGCAAAAATAAAGGCTAAGGAAAGCTAAGAATATCTAATTTTAGAAGTATAGTAAGAATAGGACAACAAAATATTTGCCAGCTATTCAACAATGGATGAATGATATTAATGGATAAAGGAAGTCAGAAGTGGCTAATATATTTTTTAAAGACTATCTATAACTGTCTACTTCTATAAATAATATGAGAGTAAAAAAATTTTCAAAATCAGTTTAGGTTTTGGATGAGAAATTTAGGTGCTTAGGTTAGTCTCTTTAAGATATTTTCCCATTGTTTGGAAGTCCTTACATGAGTTACACTAACTAAATTTTAGGACAGAGAGTGGTAATCTGAAAAAAGTGTATTGTGGGTAAGTTTGTGAAAGGGTGGAAAAGTTTAGAGGTAGTACTTAAAAAATAGGAAAAAAAGACTGCTGGAGTTTTGTCTCTTATCGAGTAAACTTCTATGTCTTGAAAATTCTGGAATAAATAAACCAAGCATGGATAAGAATTATCAGATAATGAGGAAAAAAATATTTATCAAGACCAAATTACAGCAGACTGCTGTAACCTTCTTCTAGGATAAGATAATATGCTTTGCAAGAAGTCAAGAAGGAGAAAAGTAATAGATGTTTTGTATATTTTTTAATTCTTTCATTGCATGCTCATACAACTTATTCAAGAAAATTTATTCTCACTGAAATGAATAGACATTTATATGAAAAAGCTGGGTACAAGTCCATATTGCATGTCATAGAATCATAGAATAATGTATCCGTAGATCAAGAGACATGAAGACCAATTAAAATGAATCCAGCAGTGAGAATGCTCATCAAAGACTGGTAGCATGGATGGATTAAAAAGCAATAGGTTTAAACTGAAGCAGGTCAGAATTGTGTTACAATTAGAGAGGAAAAGAATGTCTAGCAATTCAAATAATAAAGATATCCAAAACCAGTGCTTCTCCAACTTTTTGTGAATGTGTGTTCCTTTTGGTTCACTTGCTCCCTTGTAGCATTTTGCATTGAAAACATTAATTCCTCCCCAGGAAGAATTGCTACATGCTTGTGTTTAATATTAGGGAAGCTCTCTGCTTCCCCTGAACACTCATAGTCAGTGATCACAACTGGCTCTCACTTCCAGTTGATAAAGAGCTGTTACTGCTCTGTGGTCTTCTTGATACATATTCTTGATTCTCCCACTTTCCTCCCTGTTTCTAAATCCAAGGGAAACTGCTTGAATCTTTTACAGCTTTTTAGCTGTCAATTTTACCAGAAGGATACTCAATTTTTCTCTGTTTGTACTACAGAGCAGGGACACAGATGACACTATTTCTGAAAATCTCATTCATCTCTACTTTTCTCTAGTTCCATGTGAACAAGATGAACCAGAAGATGCCATTCTTCACTACATTGGAAAGCTCACTGATGAATCTAATGAATCTGATTGATCTAATTAATGTCTAATTATTTGATATAATTAATATATATGTACATACATGAGGGCTGGGCAGCAGAAAGGCAGGGACAACCTCTTTTCATTTGTGCCTTGTGATGGGATGAGGGGCAATGGATTCAAGCTCGAGCACAGGTAGTTCCACCTCAGCTTGAGGAAGAACTTCACAGTAAAGGTCACAGAGCACTGGAACAGACTCCCCAGAGAGGTTGTGGAATCTCCTCTGGAGACTCAGGACCTGTCTGGATAAGTTTCTGAGTGATCTGCCTTGGTTTTGGTCCTGCTCTGTCAGTGGGGTTGGACTTGATGATCTTCGGAGGTCCCTTCCAACCACTAATATTCTGTGATTCTGTGAATAAGTAAACTTAGGAAAAACTATACGTCCCTGACTTGTATCTTTCTTCTGACCATCAATTTTTAAATTTAATTCTAAAATGATAAATTCTCTGGCTTCTTCCTGTACTAAAGATCTTCTAAGTTCTTAAATGTAGTTGTTATCACAGGTACCCCTTCTTCCACCCGTATTTCCAAATGATAAAATGTTTTAAGGTTAGAATGAGTATCAGATTTTTTCAAGACAATCTATCAAGATTCTTTCAAGAGTATCTTTCCTCAATATTTTGGTGAACATCTACATGTTATTATGAATTTTGCTGTTAAAATAATATTGCTACTACATAAATGCTTTTCAGTAATGCAACCACTAATCTAATTTTGTATCTGGGCATGGGAGAAATGGGTGGTATATGACTTGTGATTGTCTCCATATATGCACTGGTCATACCTCATTTATTTCAGTGGAGTTGCTCTGATGCAAGTTAACATGTTGAGCCAAATGTGTGGAGCTATAGCTGGAGCTATATTTAAATTTGATTTTTCTAATTTAAGATCTCTAAACATACCTTTAGGCTTGTAATTTATTCTTCAAGTGGCTCACGTTTTCTTTGCTACGTAATAAACGGATAGGATCCCACATCAAGGCATGTATGCACTGCAATGGTTTGTTATAGACATGAGTCAGAGGCCAAGAAATCCTACACAAGCTTCAACACTTATTCTTCCAGCTTCCCTGAGACAAGTCACAAATATCCTATTTTTAATAAGATCCAAGCATCTTTTCCTTCCCCTGAAATCAGGGGAAGTCTATCTTCTTGAAAAATCGAGCTTTTATCATTTCATCCTCCAGCACAGAGAATCTTTTAGAAATTATCTTTCACTTTTGTTATGACAGAAAGAACACTCCTTTCCCTTTCCTCTCTGTGTTTTTGAAAATCATGTCATTTATCTTCATAAGTCTTGCTAAATGTTTTCCTTAAGGAGATACAGAAAACACAAAGGCAGTATTCACTGTCATTACAAATACTTTTTTTGATCTGAAAGTCAGAAATGTAATTCCAAAACTCTTTCTGACTAGAAGTATGATACATTTTGACACCTGTGACCTAAACACATCCCAGATCCCCTTGAGATCTTGTCTGAATCTAATTGCAGGCTGGATCCCTGTCCTCACTTACGTTTTTGTGCATTTTTAACTTTGCTGATGAGAATAGCTTCACTGGTTCAGTGGGCCACTTGTGGCAGAAAATTAAGCACATGCATAAACATTTCTAAGCTTTCTAACAGTGATGGTCTTCTCAGTAGTGCCTGGATAACAAAGACTGGCTTGGCTAAGAGGCTAATGGTCACATGACACTATTTGTCCAGGAAATAAATATCAAAATTTTGGTTGCACTTTGCATGCGATGAGTTGAAACACAAATAAATTAACTTTAATCAACAAAGACTAAGCCAGAACAAAATTTGAATGCTCCAAACTTCTATCAGCAAAAAAACTCATTATAAACTTCTGTCATTGGTTTCACACAGAAATAATTTTTTTGGAAATACTTTTGGAGTAATTCTGCTAAATATCAGAAATGACAAGGAAAATTTAAAAATGACAATTTAAAATTTAAAATGTAAATGTAACATACAGGGAGGTATGCATTTCACACTGCATTGTTACTTGTGTCACATGTAAATGGAAACTTCGATGCTGATAATAAGAAGCCCCATTATGGGAGGGCTAATGTGTTTTCTGAGATGTTAAAGAAAGGGATACTACAGCAGATTACTTGATAAAGATTGCTTTAGTAGTTAGATTTCTATTCCCTGTATGTGGCTTCCTAGATCAGCAGTGGCAGCTCTGCGTACCTTTGTTTCTCTCTTCACTCATATCTTGCTCCTTATTGACCATAATGGTTCATAGAGATGAGAATGTCCTGAATATCTATGTCTTCTGGAAAAGAAGATTTATGACCATGAAAATTTACAGTGCTCAGTACTTCACAGTAGACACTTAGAAACTTAAATAATGGTATTCTTCAAGAACTGTTTAAGAAAAATACCTGGTGAGAATTGTCTTGAGTTTGTATTTAAAGTATTTTCTAGACAAAAGCTAATTGAAATATATTTATCTGAGGAATTAACAATTGTATAAACCATGTTGGCAATCCTGATTCAGGTTCACATTCTCCATATAGTCCCAACTCAGAATTGCAATGGGTAGAGTGTAAATTAATCTCAGCTCATCCTGTATTTAAATTTTTATATTTTTTTTCTATTTGCAGAGCTAAGGAGTAGTTACTCAAGGAGTAACCAACACATTTCCTTTAGGAAAAATGTAGTGTCCTTCATTACTCCTTGAGTTAACACTCCTTAGCCTTTCCACAACTAACGAGTCTATTTGCTTGTTTGCTGTAGTATTTTTGTGAATAATTCTGATAAATATCAGAAATTTGTGCTTGAATTTGTTTTGCCCTTTCCTGGGAGAATATTATGCATCCCATGATGTGCTGTTTGCTCGGATAAAGAACCTGGCAGTAGTAAGATAATACACTGTCCCATAGGTTAGTCTGTTCTTATTCCAAAATATGTGACATGCTTCCAGAACACACTTTATTACTCTTTATTACTCTTTAAAATCAACATATACTATGATCCTGATTTCTGATATAAGGGCACATTTTAAAGGTCCAAATGCAACTTTGAAGTTTAATTTAAATTATTTGATTATGATCAATCAGCCATGTTTTTCTTAACTAGTGACATAAGACTTTTGGCTCATGACCAAGATACATCTCCAGGGACCAAGATATTATATGATGCACTTGGACTAATTTAGGCTACCATTTCAGGGGAATTCAGGGGCCTTAAGCAGCTCTGCTTTAAGGTGCTTAGAAAACTAAAGCCAGAAACTGATTCCAAATCATGCCATTGGTAACTCCTTCCCTGTTTGACCTCAAAGTTCTTTGGCCTCTTGGGTATCCTGCTCTGTTAGGCAGTGGGAGGGAGACTTAGAGTCCCTGCATTCCCCAATGGAGATAAGGGAATTTCAGGGGAGTTTGGAGAACAAAATTTAGGAAACCAAACCTAATTTACAAAGACGCAACTTTTCAGGTTACTTGCTTAGTAGGGCAAATTAGTTCCTTTTGAAATTTTGACAATAAGAATTTGAAGTAACTATAAACTACTGTGATTTCTGAAACAGTGCTTGGGATTGTAGTTATCATAGAGTAGAACAAAGTGTGTCTTATCCCTTAGTTCATGATGAAAGTCTATGAAACTTTGAAATGTATTACTCCCTTGTTAGCTAATTAGTTTATAAAATTTCAGCTTTCATGTCTGTCTTCTTAGACTCCAATTTGCCTTACCACAACTGCCATACTAAGTTGTACATTGCAGTGCTTGACTACAAACAGAGCACTTTCATATTTATGCTTCTATCTTTCAACATTTACCCAGCAATTATTAGCATGGTATGAATTGAATTAATAAATTTTTTTTTTTTCCTAGAAATGTAGCCAATTCCAGACCACTATTTGAAGCCATTTGCTTTTTCAGATGAGTGCAGTGAAAGTAAAAATGAGAAGACAAGTGGGAATCTGAGTGAAAACTGTTTCTAAATGGTTTTCAAGACTTTGAAGGCAGCTGCCTCCTGTGGACTCCCGTCTGAAGGTCATCTGAGATGGTGAGATGCAAGCAGACTTCTTATATAATTTCTAGCTCATTTTCTTCTCCAAGTTCCTCCTCTTATTTACTTACCAGACTATTTCCAGAGAACTCAGCAAACATTTCTGGCAGACCTGAGTGCCTGCAGCCTCCTCCCAGCCACAGCAGTTATTAAAACAGACATGCCAAAATAATTCAGCTACCTGCAGGCCACTTTCTGTAGCATTTTTATTTTCCACACACTATGCCTGATTCCTCCTGTTTAAGGATTGATCCTGCAGACATTTCATTTTTTAAGTGAAAGATTTTAATGAAAGATTTCTAATTATGCTGGCTATTAGTCAGAATTCGGTGTCAGGATCACATCTACTCCATCATCTCATGGTTAACTGGGAAAAGAAGCTATTCTTTTGAGAGCAATGTTTGCAGGTATTCTTGCTGCAAGTGTCAGCTTCTGCATTCCTACAATTGCCACTGTAAGTGAATAAGAATATTCATGCTTGTTGGAATGAAATGGAAAGAAATATACATCACCTTTTTTTTTTTTTTTTTTGGTTTTGTTCCTTTAGAACATGAAACTTTACTGTCTCAGATTCTCTTTTTATTCTGGGAATAAGCTGCCACATTAACTTTCCCAGCAACAGTTCTTATTTGGTCTTGCTTTGGAATGAACTTACAAGCCAAAACTGTAGTAGTAGTTGCAGTAGTAGCAGCAGCATTGTTGCAACATTCCCATAGACAGTGAAATAAGGGCAAAAATGATGAAAGCTAATGATAGAGTTTGGTTAATTACTCACCTACTTGAACAACTACGAAATATAGTGTTATAGAATATTAATGCCAGTGTTAAGCAATTTCTGGCATTAGCCCAATCTGAAGTCTCTCGTTAATGAAAATTATGGTGTATATATCTGGTCTTAAATAGATATTCACTAGCACTATTGTGAGGAAGACTATTACAGACACATCTTCCAGTAACAGTTCATCTCCTACACCCTAAAAATCAAACTGTTTCTAGCTGGAGGAACAGACTGTCTCATAAGAAAAATAATGTAATTATATAAAACAGTTGAAGAACTCTGATTTGAAAGATATTTCAGTGTCAGACCACATCTCTGTGTGTGTGTTTGTAGCATCTGACATAACAAAGCTCTAGACCCTGCTAAGAAAGTGTAAACACACCATTAATATTAACATAAATACTGTTAATAACAAAGCAAACATCACCAACATCTTTGGAAAGATCTAATCCTATTGCTATCAATATGCATGCAATTTAGAGATTAAAACATGAATTATTTTCAATTAAAATGATCCATTGCATTATTTGTGTCAAATCTTACCCTGTCTCTCATGGGACAACATGGCTTTAGTGACTTTTTCTCTTTCCTGCTGATAGAAAGATATACATAATGAGTACAAGGCCTTGTAATATAATTGTGTCATACTTTAGATGTTGGGTTTTTTTGTTTGGTTGGGTTGGTATTTTTTTTTTGTTTTTTTAATTAGGTGAAACCTTTCAGATGTCATGTTCAGGGAAGAAACTATGGAATTCCAGGTCAAACATGTTCTTCATGTGGTTAATTTAGTAAAACAAGACTTTGTAACCAGAATCACACTAAGAACAATCTGTGATCAGAATTCTTTAGAATATTACCCAGGAAATTTTGCTTCTGCAAAGTGATTTTATGTACATTTTATTTATATTAATTGTAATTAGAAAGTGTTATTTTTCATAACTAGCAGAAAAGTTTCACTAACATTGAGTCGGAAATGCTTCAGACTGTATTAAGCCATATACTAAGTTATTTGTCTTAATTTGTGCTGTGATGTCTGATGTATTTTGTCCAAAGTTTTTTTCTCTGCTGAAAATATCCAACCTAATTATCTCTACAGTTTTCCTCACTATTATAAACTGACTACACACACAGAGTTAAATTCCTAGCATAAAACCTCTTCCAGATAGTGAAATTATGTGAAATATTTAGTTTTTACTCCCACAGAAAATAGATGCAATGCCTTTAAAATTTAAAAGTTATATGTACAGTTTCTTGCAAAACATGAAACCTTATGGAGCAAGGTTGAGATTTAAGCTGCTGGCTGCAATTGTATCTGTTTCATTTCAAGACCAACATTTCTACTTTAGGAACTACTATCATAAGCATCTACTGGTTTGTGTTCCCAGGGTAAGGATGGATGAAAGGCATTAACCATTTCTTTTTGATCCTAAATAAAACTTTCAAAATTTTCTTGAAACCTATTCTTGTGTAAAGTAATTCTCTTTGACATCAAATAAAGTTTGGCTTTAGAAGTGCTAAAACCTGTCAATCTGTCCAACTTAGGCAATAACTGGACATAGGCAAAACAAAGATGTGAGCTTGATTATTTTTTTTGTTTTCACTAATACCATTGTTGATGCAGCACAATAAGCTGGCTTTTCTATGAACATGTCTTGCTGTGGGATATACTTTCCCACATGTGGGTGTGCATTTCGTCAAAATCAAGAAAAAATGTATTTGAATTAGTCTGTAAAGTCTTCAGAGTTAAATAAACTAAAAATTCCACTGTCCAACTGTAATGAAGGAATATAATATTTCCTTGAAATGAGAATACGGTAAGGCTAAAAGAGCAAAATTATTCACAACAAAACATACTTTCCCCTCCCTTGATTTAATATGGTTAACAGAATTGCCTACAAAGCTTACTTTGATTGTCTCCAGTCATATGCACAGGGAACATACGATAAATGTTATATAAACCTGGCATGACATAGTGCTTGGTGTGAGAAGATGTTTTTCCAGACTTATAATGAAATTAGCCATTGAACCCTTAGATAACATATTTGTGAAATGTTGCCTTAGGACTTCTCTAACCATTGTTACTTTGCAGAAATAAGGAAGCTTCACAAAAATATGGATGGCATACAAAAATATGTGTTTGATGTCAATTTTCAGTAAGAGTAAAAGCAGAAGATTTAATTATTTTCATTTCCCATTCCTTCTCTCTTGGTGGAGAAGTTAAGGTAGGTCAAGATGTGAAAATGAAACACTGTTTTGATTCAGAAAGGAATACTGTAACTGTGCCCTTGTTTGTTCTACACGTCAAGACACCTCAAGGCATAGCTGCCCTGCAGAGTTCTTTATAACCTTCCTGGCATCTCAGCAGTGACTGATTTATAACCAAGTATGAAAGCCATTACAGACTCATTTACATTATATAGTAGACTGTCTGGTTTTAGAAGAGCGGCAAATTAATTGCCAGGATGCTCTCTATGACTTTTATATATAGATATATTTAAAAAAAAAAAAAAAAAGTTTTAAAAAATGAAGCAGTCCTTGACATTGGACATAACTAAAAAACAATATGACTTGAGCTTTTTTTTTTTTATGTTTGCTGTTCTGTAAAAGTGTGATCCTGAGCCCTCCAAAGTTCATGAACTTTTCTTTATCTTCAGTACACTCTGACTGAGTTCTAAGCGTATAAAATGACTACAATATTTTTTCCTTAAAATAGATTTTTGTTTATGAAGCATCTGAAACACATGCTTAGCAGATCCTTTGTCCTAAACATAGAAACGTGTCATGTGTCCATGAATGCTCCAGAGTGCTAATCCTTTTCACTCTTAGAACTCTAGTCTGTTTTCTTGCAGGGTGCTTATTTAAGACTGCTGGGCAGGGTACCTGTAACAACCATTATTTCAGGTAACTGCCTTTCTGAGATGAAGACAAAGCTGTATCTTTAGTCTTATCATTGGTAACACTAAAGTACATCAGCATCTAGACAGGTGGTGGAATTCATAGTCATAAGTTTGGTGGTCAGACTGATCAACAATTAGAGAGGCAGAGGTATCTGTGAGTCAAATCTTCAAAAATGCATAGACAAGTTTTACTATCATTGTGGAAATTTCTGGTGTGTTGGGAGAGACGAACTGCAACTTATCATTTATCTCCTGGGGCAGGTGAAGATTTTCAGGTTCTCTGGCTTCAGGCTGTAGCACACCATAAACATAAATAAATGCAAAGTACTCATAGAAAAAAACATCAGAAAATGCCTCAGGAAGACTAAAAAAATAGATGTGTAAAGTCTCTTCCTCAAGACACTCTTCTATCCTTTGATGTTTTGAAGCCCAGTCAGATATAATGTCTTTGTGTCTACTAGATGTAAATGAATTTCACTTCCATACACAATTTAGTTCCCTACAAATGCAGAAAAGCTAAGAAAACAGTAGACCCTACACAAAGGCAATCAGTCTAGGGCAATTAGTCTATCAATTAGCAGAGGGATACTAGGCCTAAACTTATCACGAATGTAAGTTTCCAGATTTTTCCAAATTTCTGGAACTTGACTTCATTCCATTAAAATTCACAGCAGAGGACAAAGAGCAGCTCTTACCTGCTCATGCTTATCTGATGACAGAGGTCTTCAGACTTGAAGATCAATGGAGTGGTCTGGTGATGACAAGAGCATGAATAACCAGATGAAATTGCTATGGGATGAGATGGGAAGAAGTCTCTTCCTGGCTAGGAGTAATAGTTTGAGCAAGTCTCTTGGTGAACATCCAGTGTAAGCACAAATACAGGAGTGCTAATGTGTGATAGAATTTTCTCATTGTGCTGGCTGTACCTGGAAGAAAAAGAAAATGACTAGTCTGCTCAGTAACTTGATCCAGAGAGTCTGGCCACAACATATGAAGAAGACAGAACATACATTTCTCTGCCCAAAAGACCAAATTTATGTTTTGCTCAGGCACAGACTGAACTGTAATGCTGTAGTGCTAATAACTGGACATTCCATTTGAGCTGGCGATTACATTTGAGCAGAAGTTTGCATGCAAGGAATGAAAATAAAATTTCCCATATCTATGTTAGCAGTGCACAAATCCAATTACTTGACCAATTCATCTAACAGATATGTGGAAATGGCAATTTTCTTTTGGCAAACTTTAGATTTACTAAAGCAAAGCCAAAAGTATAACTTTTTTTTTTTTTTCAGAACAGTCTGTGAGGAAAAATCAAACATTGTTAAACCAATAGCCAGATGCTGAATGAAAATGTTTGAAAAAGCTGAAAATGTCTGTTATCCCTCAATACTTAAAAAAAAATATAAATTATTACAGTCTTTGAATCATCCTTCCACAGTATGGCTATTCCAGAACAAATGTCTGCTCATCTTTCCCTTTCAGATGTTGATTATGTGATTCTACGTCAATGTTTTGAGTAGTTGCATAGAAAATATTAATATTACCTAAACCAAATTTAGCTCAAATGTGGTGCAAACAAGAAGACATTTTTGTTAAACTATGCTGTTTCCAGAGCAATTCCTGTTATAATATTTAATACAGGAACAAAACAAGTTTAGCAATTTTCTCCTTGTCCATTGACATAGCTCCCACCTTCCTTGTGCTGCAACTGGTGTTCTTACTGGTTCAACAAGCAGGACATCCTGTTTTCAAGAAATAAGCTAAAGTAAGAAAGAGGGACACCTTTTGACTTTGACCTAAACATTCAAGTGGTAACTACTCATGCTTATCAGGATAGTTCCAAGTAGGATAAAATTTGCATTTTACAAAAATAATTTTGCTATGATGCTTCTGGCTTAAGAGGGCAAAGGAAATCTAGGGATGCATATTCTTGTTTTGAGAATGATCTTTTAAGAAATTTGTAACTTCATAGCTGAGCCTCCCTGCTGCCTTCCTCAGAACCTCTGGCCAGGTGCTGGTCAATAATGTACTACTGATTATTTTGCCCTAATGAAACAAGAGGTCCTTGTCTTTACCACTTCCCAGTCCACACTTACAGGTCTGAATTTTCAAGAGAGAAGCATCAAAGCCACTGAAATTTGGTAGCAGCAGTAAATGTACTTCTATCTGCTCTAATCTCTCATACATTGGGGATCACTTACAGGACATTCAGGCTTTGTCTGAGCTGTGTATCCACTGCTGCTCCTTCTGCTTTCAGTATGCTCACATGGATTAGCATGTATGTATGCAGGAGTTTTCTTCCACTGGTTCTGTTTTCCTTCTATTCAATTTGTACTAATAAGAATTTGCTAATGATGCCAAGCTGAAAGCTTCTGAATCTTTATACATTCCCTGAAGATTCCTAGTCCTCTCTCATTGTTCCATTTCTCAACACGTATAATGAATTTTGATGGAGACAAAATTGCATTGACCTCAAGTCATTCTGTCTTTATAGAAATGCTCATCACTTACATGCCTTAATTTCAAAAGTAACCCAAGTGATACTGCTCAAAGACTCTTTGAAATGCAAAAAGTTCTTTCAACAATATCTTTGGAGAATTGATTTATTTTAATAATAACAGAAACTGATATGGACTAAGAGCCAGCTATGGCTGGTCCAAACTTTGTAGAACACAGTAAAATAATGTAAATAATACCTTGCAATAGTAATGGCTTTGAGGAAATTATCTCACATTTGCAGTCTGTTACTAATATTATCTGCTCCCTATCACTGTTCTCTGGTTTCTGTAAAGTAATTGCTACTGTTATCTTAAAGCACAGAATGATTCAGTATTATTATTTATCATTGTTGTCCTCACAATACATTTTTAATAAGCTTAATATCTGAAGTATTTTAATACAATGCAAATATATAATTTAAACTGCACGCAGAGATGATGTTCTTGGAACTCCTATATTTGTTTTCCTAGAGAAGAATCCTTGTTTTAGAGCTGCAGTGGGCACTTGCTAAATTTTCTGGAGGAAAAGCATCCATATGGCTGAATCCATCAGCACAATTGGCACTAATTTGGAACCCTTGTGAAAGTTTGAGCAGAGACCAAGGTTTTAATAAGCAAGCAGTACAAAACACCCACTCAACACCTTATGCTGGTCTTCTCCATGACAGTGTTAGACACATTATCAAGGCAATTGAGAAAGTTTGCACTGTGGTGCTTTAGATAATTAGAAGACTTGATTCCCTGGAATTGCTATTCTGGAACCTTGCACTAAACTCTAATTTTTTCTTAACTCTTTTTCTAACATATAAAAAAGAAAGGCAACGTCTTCTATTGGAAAAAAAAAAAGCAATTTGATATTCAGCAGCTGCATTGCATTCAACACTGCTAATTAAATAATCAATATCCTCAGTCAGTATTAGTTTGTGAGCTTCAATATAGACTAATGAGCCTAATCAAACTTTCAGTCAGTTCTGTGTCTTGCAAATTGTTGAGTGTTTTCCTGTCTATGATATCTTTACTTTCCAATGACTTCCCAGTAAAAGGTTTTAAATGTCTAAGTGCAGCAGATGTTTCAGGAGTGTAGTAGACTCCACAAGTATGTTCTTCTAAAGAAAACACTCTGCAGGAAACAGCCTTTCTACTGCACTGGGTGTTCAAGTGGATTTACATGTGAGACTACTGGACCTGAAACTTTTCCCCTTTGCCCAGCACTGAGCACTGCTCCTAGTTCCATGAAAGAGGAGTGTCACTGCTCCTGTAGAGAGATTAACACAGTAACATGACGGAGCATGACATTTCTAACACTGCCTGAACAGAGTCAAAAGCAGAATGCAAGGGTAGGAAGCTGCACCCAGTAGTCCTCTACTGTGATGTGAGAGGGCTGACCAGGGAGAGTAGGGGAGTATTTAGAGTATATTTTACAAAAAATAATGAATGTAGCTGACTGGCTGGGAGATATTATTGGCTTTGTTGGCTGTATAAATATGCTTTTTTTTAAGCAGTAATTCCAATGTGAGCTTTTTATAAGCATATCTAACTATTCTTGGTTTGTTTGTGCATGTGTGTGGCTAATAGCTCTTGGCAGACAGAAAAGGAAGCAGAAGAGCCATAAAAGCTAAGTCCTGGCATTCCCAGTCACCACACAACCTGCTGTTCTCATCTCAGGGATGAGGCATCCTCATCTTCTGGACAAGACAGCAGCTTGGATCTCTTCAACAACAGCTTCCTAATTTCTCCCAACATCCTATTATACTGCCATTTGCCCACAGGGACTCTTGTTATTTCTGTACTCACACACAAGCCCTACCTTCAAAAGGATCTGATCCACAAAATACTCCTATATGTGAACAAAGAGTCTAGGAACATGAGAAATCAGGGGTTACTAAATTTGTAAGAAAACTTGGTTATATAAGTAGAGTTTTAGTTAGGGTATTTTTGAAGGTATTAATGAATTATGCATTCTTTGATTACAGAGGTTCTCTAATTTTACCCACTCTAACCACTGTTTCCATTCTTTCAGCTTTTGAGCTGCAGTAAAACCAACCATAAACCATGTATCATGGTCTGCAGACCCATAAACACTGTAGTTCCTGCATGTAGGCTTCCTAAACTTGCAAGGTCTGAGATGCTTGGAAGTGATTAGAATTGAGCTGTTCTAAGCAAGAACATCCCTCTATCTGTGCTGCCAGGAGTGGTAGTTAGGGGATCCCTCATATCATTAAATGCTTATTAAGGTTATGGGCACTTGGCAACTCTTTTCTTCTCCATTTCTCTTTTCTTGTGTCCCTCCAGCAGCAGAGCTACAATACAAATATTAACAAGTATGAAAAAACAGTCTTGTAACAAAACTAAACTAATTTATTGAGACTGTATCTGTGAAATTGCTTTCCAAAGCAGGTTAGCAGCCTTGACAATTCCTGGAGATGCAATGACTGACTTAAATCGGAACTGAAAGGCACATCCTATGAGACTCATTCAGCATTAGGATTCATTTCCCTCCAGTTCTTCCCAAAAAAATATCTGTTACATTTTCCAAGAATAAACACATTGTTTTTCCTTGTCTCTAGAAGGCAGGAAGAGAAGAAAGGTTTGAGAGTTTAGGATTGCTCCCGTACTAGATTTAGGAATATGATTTGTTCAGCTATTAAAAATTTATTTATTATTTGAAAGGCGAAAACTCCCAAGTCAAATTAGGCATTATTTTATCCTGGAGAATACTATGCTATTGATGTGATTAGTGTCTGAAAATAGCTGGAAAATACTCAGTTATTGAAAGTCTTGTAAGCACATACATGAAATGCCAATCTGCTTGGTGACAACGTTTGTGCTTGGTCTCACGGCCATGTCTGACTGGGAATTCTGGGGTGGCTGGGAGGGAAGGAAGCATTGATGGCTTTTTGTAGTTCTTCACTGAGTACCAAATATGAGAAATATAAACATTAAACAGTAAATCAAATGTTGAAAAAATAAATAAATACAGAACAGATGGGCATAAGCTGTGTCCAGCTGGCTCATGACACTCGTTCTTTCTCATTTGAGCATCAGCTGCATGTAAAATGGGTTGGGTATTGTGCTGAAACCATATTTTCTGATGTCACACTGAATCTGCTTTCTCCTACAGGCTGTTTAGAAAATTCTGAGAATAAGTTTCTCTGATAAGATTTTATGTAAGTAGTTGAATAGATAAAGTCTTTCCCACATCTCACATATTTATGAGAAAGGTGTCAGGGTCCATTGCACCACTGATGACTTGCATGTCATCATAATCATCATAATTTGTAGGCTGCACAACTAAGTGCCTGTTATCATGAGCCTATTGACAGTTCATGTGTTCTGCAAAACCACATGTGCACGCCCTCAGCTTCCAGTAGACTTCACATGAACCTTCTCTCAGCACATTAGCAATCAAACATACTAACCATCCAGTCTCTGGGGCATTTCTTTGAACATAAGTCATCTTCTGTCTCCTCTATTACTGTTGTTGGTGTGTGTGTTTTAAGGTCTAGAGAGTTTTGAGTTCAACACCATCAGAAGAAGGCTATGGCTTTGATGAGGTTTAATATTCCAAGATATGAAGTATAAATACTGTGAATCAAATGTTTTCCACTGTTTCTGTGGCAGATTTCACAATATTATGCAGAAGAGTAAAGAACTACTTTAGAAAGACCAGTTGTTTCTAGTATGTGATTCTGTGTAGAACTCTAATGATTACAATTCTGCTTCAGTGTTTTTAGTCAATATATAAAGAGGAAAATGGTGTGAAAGCTAGATTTGCTTTGCAAATGCAGCTAAGTAAATGTGGTGAAACTGATACTAACATTTGACATAGTAGTCTCAGGAATTAATGGAATGGTCCGAGTAAGCATGTGATCTGATTTACTGACCTCAAGTACAATAGCACAGAAATAATTTGTTCTGACGAAACCTTTTCCTGTATGTGGAGGAAGGGAAACAAACACTAATTATTCTCCTGACATTTCAAAATGTTGCTCTCTACTTTTTTCTCAAGGAGGATACAACATGATATTCCTGCAGAGATCTCTTCCAACATAAATTATTCTATGATAACATGATCTTTGTATTGACAGAGATCCTAGGGAATGAAATTAGAAAAAAAATGTAAGGCTGACAGTAAGAAAAGATAGCTACGGTGCAAGAATTGACCACTGTAGTGCCCACCTCTGGCATATTCACTTCCTTCATCTGTCAATATATATAAAACGATTTCTGTTTGGCTTGATAAACAACTGAAAAGTATGACTTTATCAAAATTGTGTATCGATTAGTCTTCTATTAACACCTGAAGGCCATACATGTTGACTGGTAAACAATTACAGAGAAGGATTTTGAGATAGACATGGCTCATATAACTTCAAAGCAGGCATAGAAAAGGCACTGAAAATACAGACATAAGCAGACCATAAGGGATGTGCTCAGATTGGCTTCAAGCCACTCTCTGCACTGGTAAGAAAGCACTCCTAAAACCATGTCCTCCTTGCTGTCTCCACCAATTGTGAATATACAGCAGGTGCCTAGTGCAAAAACCACCAATGCTTTTAGTTAATAAATACCCATTTTTACCTCTTTCCTATGAGCTGAAACAGATCCAGCCTTCAGTGGCCTGTGGTGAAGTGAAATTTGCATTCCAAGATGAGGAGCACTCAGCTCAAAGACTATGATTCAAGCCCTTAAGAAAATTCATCATCTGACCCATTGGTTCCCTTTCCATCTGCTTGTTAGACATTCAGCTTCAGGCAGGATGGATTCATCTGGCAGATGTAATATCTTGCTCCCAATCACCATTTTTTTCTCAGCAGCCTTTCTCATTTCACACTGGGGTGTGTATATTGGGCAGGGGCTACACAGCACATGTATATCTAAATCCCCAGTTTCCTCACCTGATCTGGTCCTGCATCTTGACTTTTTATGGGCAATCCTGCCAATACCTGTCACTAGCTGACCATCTAACACACCTATCTTAGTCTGTTCTAAGCACAGAGCTTTAATCTCTAAACATTTCATAAGTTTTGGTGTCCTTTACAGAATAAAAATAGGTAGTGACAATGCTCTAACCCTCTGAAGAGTACATATGCAGGGGAGAAAAAAAAGCACAAAAGCAACACAAAGAAAACAAGATGATGTGCAGCTGCACACAGTCAAAATGAGTTATCACTCATTTTTCTTGCTGATAAAGATAGTGCTTTTAAAATTTACGACTGCATACGGAAAGTGATTTCATGCTTATGGGGTTCTGCCTGCTCCCCAATATGTATTTGGTTATAAATCCACAACTTCACTTTGGAGATTTACTTTGCACTCCGAATCAAACTGTGCTTGGTTTTAATTTCTGAGTTTATGCTTTATAGTCACAATGAGCAACTGGCCATTCAAAAAAAAAAAAAAAAAAAAAAAAGAAAAAGAAAATATCAGTTACTCTGCAAAAGGGGTAGGAAAAAAAAAGTAAGGAATTATTTTTGAAAACCTATTCCCTGACAAATTCTAGATAAAAAAAATATGCAAAAATTACTTATATATATACACAAAGCTGTGGAGTCTTACATTTACTTCTAAACTTTCAACAATAAACACTTCCTCATAGAGTGGAGTTTATTTTCCTGATTGAGGTATCAGCTTATTAATTTCTGTTTTGCTTTGAAACATTTGTTTCATATTTTCTCAGACTGTTTCAACTACCTCTTTCAAAATTTCTACTGCGAGAATATCTGGGAATGGCTTCTTGCATTGGCATAAACTTCTTTCCTCATCACCAGAAGACATTGGCAAGATGAACCAAACAGTCCCCTGTGCATTCTTGGAGAATTACATTTTCTCATAGCAGGGCAAGATCATCTCTGTCTGCAATGATGCCCTCTGCAGCACAGGTATCTTCTGACAATCTGTTAGCCATTGCAATGGGAAAGACCAAATTCTTCCAAGTTCATTGTGTTGATTTTACCCCACCATATGTTCTGTATCAGAAGCTCAGGTTGTGTGGTCTCCCTCATATTTCCCAGTGGTGTTCTGTTGGCAAAGGTGGATGACTCCTGGAGGAGGGCACCCTATGAGGGTCCTGACAGGCAGCTGGGATCTCAACAGGGAAGAGCTATGAGTCCTTCAGATCATTGTAGGTGGGGAAACTCGTGGTGAATCTGTTCAGAGACTCACCAAAAGTAAATGGTGTAACCTTGTTGAGAACAGTAATATTAATGTGATCATGGTTCAGTGCAGTTTCAGGCACAGAACCAGCACCACCTTCTGAAAGACAGCAAATTATAGAGCTATGAATGAGTGTGAAGAGCAGGACAGCCTCCCTGGGTAGGTGGCCATTGATATCCATAGGCTGCAGTAAGTACACAGTGAGATGAACGCTAAATAGGCACCTGATCTGAGCTTGTGTTATCACTATGGATAGCCTTTCCCATGGCTTATCCAGACCTTTGGATTGTGGGGTTCTAGCAGTTCTGCAGGATGCCCTTTGTATCCCCACTGGAAAGTCCCCTGTCTGCAAGGATGTCCAGGTTTCACATGTATCAGGCAATGCTCAGGCAGCAAAAGCTTTCAGTCTTGTATTTTCCTGGGTTCAGTCCCCTGCGGGAGCTTGGAGGTGGAAGAGGTCACCATCTGAAAAGCCACTTAATACTGCTCACCTGCGCATTGTGAAACAGCTACACATGATCAAACACCCACAGAAGAGGAGTTTCATTCTCTGCTGTTAACATACTTCAAGATACACTTTCATCACTGAACCTCCTCTTCCCCTCTCCTTTCTGTTTGTGTGACTATTCCTTGACAGCAACCTGACTTACCCATTCAAGATAATGAGTCATCATCAGTGGAAGAGATTGAGAATGATCAACAGTCCAAGTATTGTGAAAAATAAAGTGCTGCCTGGGCTGTGCTTTGCGAATCAGCTTAAGTACCCTGCAGCCATGTGTGTTATATCTTCTGGGTTTAACACAGAGTACAGAATCTTCCAGTACTCAGGAACCTACTGTTTCTTTATATAAAATCTCTGAATCAGGAACTGGATTAAATCCTCAGTGACTGGTTTTCCTCAGGACAGAGCCAGCCGTGTATGGAGGAGTGGGGGTAGGATGCCTCAGGTATATTCTTTTTAGCTCATCTAGTTGACTTAAATGTCTGTGATCACTGTATCTAGCTGCAAAAAAATATTATTAATAATAATAATAATAAAACATGGCACACCATAACACACATATAGAGTTGCTACTTTCTTCCTCATTTAGTGGAACAGATGATAAAAATTTAAAATCTGTCCCAATTTGAACTGCTCTAACTGCACTTGAGTAAAGTACAAAATACTGAAAGAATTCCTCAAACTTGGATCAGTATTGGTAGTCTTCAACAGGACAGTTATATAGAAGAATTTAGAAGCCCACATGAATAATTCTGGTTTAACTGATATTAGGACTAAAATAATATATGTGTTAGGATGCTGGTGACCTGTTTTCTACTTACAGTGGCACTCCTACAGTGGTTAAAGGAAGAAAAAACAATGTTGGAAGAATAAAATTTTAACCATATGACAACTTAAAAGATTTTTTTTTTGCCTTAGAGTTTGTCAGATCTCATGAAATGCATAAAGGAATTTTTTTCTATACAATGTAGTTCACATATGCGTACACTGGAAAAGTCATAACTTGTAACAGAGCCAAGACATTCCACATTATATTACTATTTTTAAATAAATGAGATACAAAAAGCCACATTCCTATTATACTGGTGATACAACTTTACAGCTCTTTAAAAAATGAAAAGTACTGGGGGGAAAAGATATCATTTATATTAGCCATAATATAAAGTATCACTGAAAAATGTAGCATGAAAAAGTAGTGATCTTTTCACTGTATTAAACACTAACCAGCATAACCAGCTGCAAGTTTTAAATCACAAGGTAATTTAGAGTATTTAAATAAATGGGATGTGATTAAATCTGCAAACCAAGAAATCAAAAGTAATGAGTGAAAAGTAATCAGCAACTCATTTCCCTATGTTTAAATATTAGAGCAATACACTCTAAAAAACTGACTCATGCACTGAATGGTATTTCATCTTGTGGTACTGAGACTGAGACATACA
This sequence comes from Corythornis vintsioides, assembly GCA_025447755.1. Lineage (NCBI taxonomy): Eukaryota > Metazoa > Chordata > Aves > Coraciiformes > Alcedinidae > Corythornis > Corythornis vintsioides. Next base: position 68,597 of record JAOEGS010023468.1, read on the forward strand.
ATTACCGTAAACACCCAAAATAATTGAACATTTAAAGAATACACAGACATCTTGTGAAGGATCATTTATTGTAAGCATGCCTTCAGCTTAGATGTACACAATTTCCTTCAGCTGATAGAAAACATGACCCCTACAGATTGCTATTCTATTATGTAAAAAGGCAAAGCCCCCCCCAGTATTCACTCATCTACTCTACAGCTCAGTCTTTGCACAGTTTATTTGAAGGAAAACCCCATTTAAATTTATTTCTTGGTTACAGAATTGTCTTATGTAGTTCCAAGTTTATGCTGAACATAAACATGCTGGTGTTGTGGTTAGCTGAAAGAGGCTAAAAGATGGTGAAAAACTACATGTTGGGCCTCTGCGGATTGATTGAATCTGGCCAACTCTCTGGTCTACTATTTTTCTTCTTCATGATAGATTGCTGCCTATTTATCAGTTGTTTTTATTCCATCTAATACTTAATGCTTTCAGCCTTGTGCCCTGATGAGCTCAAACACTTTTAACTCTTCTTGCTGAATTACAAATCCTGGAAACAGTCATGTGGATGGAATGGTGGTAAATCTGAAGTTGATGAAAGAACCTGGAGTTTTCAAGGCTTTTAAAGTAAATGTTTGTAGTCAAATATTCAAGCATGACCTATCTGGAACTTCAGTTACATCAAAAAGGAGAAATATTTGCAGAAAGTCTTTAAGCCATCTCAGAAAAAGAATATATAACAACAGAGAGGGAAAGGACCATAATGAAAACAACAGGGTAGGGGAAAGGACCAACATGGAAAATTCACCAGGCCAAAGGCTGAGTGAATGAGGGGGAATGGGAATGATGCAGTCTGACATGGAAACAAAACTGATTTTAAGTCAGGGAGTCCATAAAGTATGCAGCTTTTAGGGGCATTAAAGAAGTTATACATTTGCATAGTTTGTTAGACTGAGAAATTATGAGGTTTAACACAATTATTTTGGTAGAGTGTCCTAATGCACAAAATATCTAAATAAATCTAGTTTCAAGACAGCACTTAGTTATTAAATGAGTGAGATGTGGTTGCCTGAGACTGTAGGCAAAGCAGAGGACCATCCTCGATGAATCAGAAGGTCTGCTCTGTCTTCATATTCCCATAGGTGATCTAATCTGAAATAAAACATTTGTTTTGGAATTATAAATTTAGTTAAAGCTACAAGTTTAAAATCTGCCCTGTAAAAGGATAATTTCCTGTTGTTCTCTGGGATGGCAAAAGGACCAGCAGAGCCAACCCTGCAGAGCAATATTGCCTGCAACTTAGAGGTGCATAGCCAGGCCCCCACTTTTTTCTGGGCTTTACCAGTGTCTGGTAAAAGTATATGAGAGTCCTACCCTTAAAAGCAGAGATCCTGGAAATTTATTCTAGCAATCATGTGACAAGCTTAGTTTCAATCCCTTACTGTAAATTCTAGTACCTGGCAAGTCTGTAATATGTAGGTGACAATAAAAAAATCTTTCTTATTTTCCCTCATACTTTATACACCATATGAGAAGGCAAGAGTGATGCTCTTATGCCAATGAACATTGGGGAAGAATAATAATCAGGGAACCAAGAGAGATCTAGTTGCTAACATTGGTGACACAGCTTAAAATCTGAATGGTTTGTTTCAGTTTCTCATTAAGAAGCTGTTCAGCCAGAAGTGGTATTCTACAGACATTGTATTTTTACATGTGTTTGCATAGGTTGGTAGAAAACCAAAATAAGATTTTAAAATCACATCAACATGAAAACGGATATTTGAAAGACATAAACCAGACAAATCAGGGAACAATTATGATGAGTGTCTATTTGAAAAAATAGCAAAACTACATCTTCTACATCTTTTTTGCCTGTGGATTTCAATCCAGACGTTGGTTCACAGGTAAAACATCAGTGATTGGATTCCTGTATATATTTTTAAAAAAATTAAATAATTAATCTGCCTGCACAAATACACACAGTTATGCTTTGGCATCATTCTTGGTTTTGTTTAAGCCTTTTTTTAAGCTGGAATGAAGAAGATGGAAGCTCAAGGTGTCAGAGTCTGTCATACAAAGTTTTAGTACATACACACATATAGGCACACACAAACATAAGCACACATGTGTGTGCTTGAGGTTTCATGGGATTCACAGTGGTCAGCAAGGAAGCACTACATTTCCTCTGTCTTGGTGTGAATGAAAACAGAACTAATTCTGTTCAGCAATTTTACTTTTCAGCTCAGTTCTGCTCACTGACTGCACTGTGCAGTTAGCAGCCTGCTTTCCCAGGCAGTGTCTGCTTCTAGCAGTAATAATGTTTGGAGCTGGTGTGCAGACCAAGGCCACTGCTAGATCTTGTGCACCACATGGGGATGCAGAAAGTAAAAGGTGGCACCTGCAGGGAGGAGTAGATAGGACAAGTGACCCCAAACTGACCAATGAGGGATTCCAGCCCATGGGTCTCATATTCAGTATAAAGCTGAGGGTTCATGAGGGTCAAGCTCTTCCAGATTCTTCCTCTCTTCTTCAATGACCAGCATCCAAGGAGGACTCTGCCCATTCTGCCTTTGAATATGATCTATGAGTTCCTGAATGCAGTACCAGAATCCAGCTTCTGAACCTGGTTCCCATCTGGTGAGGAGCCCAGTGTGGTACTTTCCCAGTGCCTGCTCTAAGCATCAGTGGTGATGGTGATGTAATTGCCTTCAGGGGGTTTGGGTTCAATACTGGGTTTGTATATATATTTGTATATATTCTGTTATTGTTATTATTATTTTCATTTTCATTTAAGCTGTTCTAGTTTCCTTTTCTAATTACTGAGTCTCTCTCCCTTATTCCCTTTCTCTTCCCCTCTAGGGAGGGAGGGGAGTTGACAGAGACCATCTGTTAGAAGCCTAATAGGCTGCCCTGACCCTAAACCTTAACACCTCTTGCTTCTTTAGTATTATGTCATAGACAAAAATGTTCAGACTTATGGAAAAAGAGATGAATGAGTGTAATGCACTAATATGGGATCTTTCTTGTACTTCATAAAATTTAGAATAGAGATTATAGGTTGATAGTAAACGGTAGGTTTTTTTAAGAGAAAAAAAAAAGAAAAGAAAAAGAAAAAATGAAAATGTCCATAAAGTTCAACTTGTTACAGTTCAATGGATTATCTGGCTGGTTTAAGTTTAAATGTTGTGCCTCTGGGGCTGCAGCATGTTATATACTGTAAATTCTATGGATTGGCATAACAAACTTAAAAGGAAAAGCCCTTCAACTTGCCTTTTCACACTATCCTCTTTTATCTCAGCTGAATCTGTGCATAGGACTCTAGAAGAATGGATAAGAACATGCATGATTTTGATATGAGTCAAGCTCTGTTCTTCTAACCGAGGAAGAATCATAGAATACAAGGTTGAAAGGGACTTCAAGGCTCACCTGGTCCAACCTTTCCTGGGAAAAACATGGTCTGAATAAGATGGCCCAGCATCCTGTTCAGATGAATCTCAAAGGTGTCCAAGAACAGACCCATTATGGTTTTGTTTGGAGAAGTAGAACATTCAAGTCAGTTTTATTTTATCTGACATTTTTATGCTTCCAGACTAACTCTGGTCACTACCACAATTCTGAATTCATTAATTGTTTACCTTCTTGATAAGTTTCTGTGTTATACTTTCTGTTTTGGATAATGACTTCAGTAACTACCAAACGCTATCTAGGCTAAACTAAGTAGTGCCACAAGGCACTTTAATAAGAGAAAAAGGGAGCACAACATAACTGCAGATTTGCTGGACACAAGAAGGAGCGGTGACTGTCATGACCTTTGTCTGGGTCTTCTCTTTATTAAGTTCAGGGCAAATCATAATGCATATTGATGGTCTGTACTTCTTAGTACAGAATTACATAGAAATGCCCAAGCCATTTTAGAAACTACCTTTGTTCAAACACAGATTAAATACAGAGATGCCTAAAGACCCTATTATTACAGAATAAAATTTAATTTTAGAAACAGATTGGATTATGTGGAATTGAGAGTTAAAGAAGCTATAAGGAAGTGACTAAAAGAAGTCTGTGATATCTCTAACCCTTTATCAGTTTTGACTGTAATAGAAACAGATCCCATGTGTTTTTAAAACCTCATATTTAATTTCTTCTTTGAAAAGGGAAGACAGAGAAATAGTGTAGAACAAGGCAGAGGGAAAGACGACTCACCTTGAGCAAAAATTACTCTGTCTTGTACAAAACATTTTCAACTCCAGTGCAAATATTCTCCTTTAAATAGAAATGCACCATATCAGTCAATAGGGGATTGAAAATGTTACAGTAATAAGAGCAGAAGTTCAATTTAGCACAATAGGAACAGACAGGAAATAGCAGATCTTCACAAAATGGCTAGGGAGCAGTATTATTTAACTAACAGGCAAGGAATTCCATTGCAGTAATAAATTACAGAGGAAAACTCTGAGAAGTACTAGAGAAACAGAAATATCAAAAGCTTCCTAACATGGTAAAATGTATATTTTCCACAGGAGAGAGACAGAGACATTTAGTTGTCTATCAACCATGTCTGTGTTGTGAATCAAGACAGTTAGTCTATATATTTCATAAATCCTTCATGTGATCTTGGCTTTCCTTTATAGTATCTGAGAATTTTTTTTTCTCTCATCCCAACCTATATTCACCACAATGCTGTTTTTTAAGTTCAATATCCAAATTATTCTTTTATACTTGGCTCATAAGAATTGAAGAAAGCTCCAGTCAATGATGGTAGCTTGATGAGTGAGAAATGTAGGATCAAATCTCTTCTGTACTTCAAGAAATGCTATTAAAATACCGTATTAAGTGGTGTATGAAATATGCTGGATGTATCTTTCTTTAAAATTTTAATAACTTTTCTTTTTTTCATTTTTGAATTTTTAACTAGATTAGACCTGTTTGCTTTGATTTCAGTTGTGTGACCAATTTTCTCTCTTAATAACCAACTGTGAAAGTGAGGCTGTGTTTCACTAGGGGTTTGAAAGTGCTGCTGCTGAAGCAGGGCTGCGTTAGTACCATTTTTTCAAGAAAACATCTTTTTGTTATATGATCTGAAAGACAGATGCAAGCCAGAATTCCATTCTTCTCTCCCCAAACACAATCTGTTTTTAAGCTGCAAATCAATCCAACATGCCTCAGATGTCTGCCTCCAGCTGACTTCTCCCTTTAAACGTAAACAGTGCAGATTCCCAAGGCTTGTTACTCTGACAACCCTATAATGCCATCCTTTTGACTGTCCAAGCTCTGTAAATCTTCATTCCATCACAGCTTGAAGCAGACCAGTCTATTTTCACTGCTCAAGATATGGGAAGCTATAAAAACAGCTTCCATGGTAAATTCATCAGATTATAAATCTGTTTCCTTATGATACAAACACCCCTCAATTACATAGACAAGTTGCAGCTTTTAACATTTTATTTGCAATATAATTACCCAGTGCTGTTTCATACTGGCAATCTGGGAGGAAAATCCCATTAATTTCAGTAGTGACTCAGGCTGAAAAACTGATGGCCCTGTACAAGCACAGATAAGTACATGCATGCATGTGTGACACATTAAGGATTTGACAGATTGCCTTCTAGCATGTTTAAGTACCTTGCAATTTGAAGAGTGAGCACTTTCAAAGTACTGTGGTGCAAATCACCAAATTCTGACACATGGAAAAGATTGTCAGGGAATATGCACTTAATGGAGCCAAGCATTTGCCATTTTTAACAGGATGGCATTCATTTTTTAGCCACAATTCCAAAATTTCCAATGCCCTGCCACAAAGCAGTGAGATATTAATTGCTCTTAGAAATGGTCACCTGCAAAAAGTCCATTACTTCTCAAAATAATTAGCAATTACAGGCTACACATTCAGCGTGCATTCATTTTTTATTTAGAGATAAGGAGAGGAGTTCATTATTAAGTATTGGAAGCAGAGTGCTTGTTTCAGTCTTAAAAACAATGTAAAGGGAACACAGTTTATTTTAAAATGGGGCTAAACATATGTCTTGCAAGCAGCAAACATGATGTACTGTTTCCATAGAAACAGGAGTTGATATTATTAAAAGTGAGCCATTCTGGGGCTGGGTCTCCTGAGGGACCATCATTTACAGCTAGTACGGTGTAAACTGGGTAAATTTTACCACCTGTTGCTAAAGATCATTAGCTATGCCTCTTTAAAGCTTTGTTAACTCTCTGCTAAATTCAGGAAGAAAGTGTGAGGAAAAACATTATCCCCTATCTACAGGTTCTTTGGGAGTATTTTTCACATGAAAAATCAAACCCAAAGTCTCCATTAACTGAGATTATCTTGAAGGATACTTGCCACCACCCTAAAAGAAGAACAGAGAAATAATTTTGGCTCTCAAAAAGGTTTGTCTTCTCTTGAAGCCTTGAAAGACTATATGTCTGAATAAAGAGAGCTGGAGGAAACTTCTGAAATTAGAAGTAGTACCAAAAATACTTTATTTGAGAAAACTTCTGAAATTAGAAGTAGTACCAAAAATACTTTATTTGAGAAAGCTACTGAAGTTTTAAAAGTATGCATGTAGCTATCTACACATCTCTCCTGTGGTTAATACAACTTTTTAATGATACAACTTTTTTTAATGCAACTTTAGATAGGAAATGCCACTTGCCCTGCATATTTCCAATTGCCTCATTGCATCAGTTCTTTTGAACTAGAACAAAAATGGTTTCACTAGTAGAAATGTGCTACAACAGAGGGAGGCAGCCTCACAGAAAAAAACAAGTAGAAAAATACTGCATTTGGAAAGCAGTGATATTTCCATGCAAGTCTTATACAGCAAGGAGTGAGATGAGACTAAAGACACTTTCCTGGGCATAGCATGGAAAGGCAAACAGAGCAAAAACCCTGTTCATAAGTTAAGTCTTGTTCAAGTGCAAAAGTATTGCATTTGAAAACAGCATCTTCTTTCTGACCCAAGTTGCTGTACTTGTGGCTCCTGCTGATTTCAGTGACATTTTAGAAAGTTTTTGGTTCATTTCTTCAGAGCATACCAGCAGCATGAGCACAAAATACTCTTTCCCAACCCTGTCATGGATGCAGAGAGATGTATTGTCTGCCTCAGTCAAAGGAGGAGTGGGTCTATCACCCTGTGGTGTTACACCTGTCTGATGCTGACCACTGTTGGGTAAGGAAATGTGGTATCCTCAGACTTGAGGATCACGTTGTAACTGTACCAAGCAAAGCCAGGTTAATAAAGTCTTTGGAAATAGTTTATTTTGGTTAAAGCAGTTCACACAAGAAGCATAAAATCAGCAGTTCAGCCACCACGTCTGATAGGTAGTAATTTCCTAGTGATGAGTGAAGTGAGGGATAAGTGGCTTCTCCACTTCCCTCACCACCACATCTGGGTTCAGATCAGAGCAGCTGCTGGAAGCCACATCACACAATGCCTTTGTAGGAAGACCTTTAAGATCCCGAGCCTAGGGGCTTAAGGCTACTGATCAGGAAATTTGGGAGGAATTTTTTATGCAATGATTATAATCGGGTTACTGAATAACAGGATATCCATATCTTCCTATGTCATTTTTTATGCCACAGATCTGTATTTTGTTACCATTAGAAATGTTCAAAGAGTTAATGTGGTGTGTCTGCAGTCCAAATGAAATTAAACTCCAAACTGAGATAATAGCATGAGGTTTACAAGAAATTCTTCCCAGATGGAAACCTCCAAGGGAGAGCTTCACAGCTCACTTGGTCAGCTGTATGCCAAATTAAGCATCACTGACTGATATCAGTACAGGCTTATCAATTACTGGAGTCTCAGAGACTTTGAAGGGATTAGAAGTGGTACAGATTAGTATGGAAAATAAAATCAGGCAGGAGGGGGGGTGAGGGAGAGGGAGTTTCTACATCTTCCAGTCAGCTTTACTTTATAGCAAAATTTTTATAGGAGCTGAAGGAAAAAGATGGGGAAGGAGTGAGGGTGCATTTCTGCCTCTTTTCTCACCTAATTCCCTCTCTAACTCTGTAGGAAAGTGCTATCACAACCAGATTATCAGGGCCACTGCTCTGTAATTGCATCTTGGCCTATGGTAAAGACATAATACTTTGGTACTTTTCTCTTTAGCTTGGAGAAAAGGAGACTGAGGGGTGACCTAATGCTTTAGCTGTTTCACTTGGCCATAATGACAACTAACATAAAACCTTGGTTATCTACTAATTTAAAATGTTGAAGATCCTTTTACTGATGCTCTCATAAATGATCTGTCAATGACTGATTTCTGTGTCAGCAATAAGTTAAGACCATTTTATTTCCTAAATAAGAAGCTCTCATGATTAAGCACACACTAGAGTATTGTTCACTTTACTCTTTGCAAAGTATAATTTAGATAGAAAACTAAAATGAAAATAAACCAAAACCTGAATATTTCACGAATGCAAAACAAAGTCCCTCCTTCTGCTTTTTTACCATTTGCAGTGCTACTTTCACATTTCTCAGACATTCAGCTGGAAGTCAAAACCCTCAAAAAGTTTAAATAAAAGAGATTCTAAATATACAGCACTGAAGAACTAATTGCCTTTTTAGAAAAGGTCAGAAATCTTAAAACTCCCTAAGCTACCTATCAGTTTTCTGCTCGGAAAGGAGTTTGAACCTGGGACTCTTCATTTACATGCCTGAATTGTGGACTGTTAATTTCAGAACATAAATAGAAACATGAACTCCTAAGGTGCAGATGTCACGTGAATGCCATTCTGTACCAATGGCAACACCTCCTTTGGGAAAATGGAGTTCCATGTTAGCAAGCAAAATGACCACTGACCTGTTACTGGGTTAGTTTACATTGTGGACTAAAGCTAGCCAGGCTTTCTAGCAAGAATCACATTTAATAACAGAGAAAACACATTGAGTGGGAGTGAATTCTGATGCTGGTAACTGATTCTGCATATTATAAATATCTTCCCAATCACTGCTCAGGCAACATTTCCTTATCTACAGAGCATGAGCTCTGTGTGCTGACTGTCACAGCTGCACATCTTCAAAGCTCAACAACATAATCATTTTATCATCCTGAGACTAAAACAAGTAGCAGTAATTAAAAAAAGAAACAACAACACAACAACTTGCAGAAATTACGTCTGATAGAAGTGGATGGAACTGCACTGGTATCATTTTTGTGTAGAGAGTAAATTTCTAACATCAGTCCTAGTTTCAGTTTGAATTTTGTGCTTCAGAATATTTTTATCACTATCAGTATGCTCAAAATGGAAATGATTTCTTAACAAATCATCTCATTTGTTAATTCTTAACAATTTAATTCTTAACAAATGAAGTCTTAACAAATGTCAGATCTCTCAAGGTGAAGATGATGTGTATTTTAAAAATCAGTCTAGAAAACCTGAATAAATGAGCACCCTGAAGCACCTACACATTCCTATTGATTTTATTGTTACTTCTAAACGTACCTTCTTCCCATGAAGGAGGTAGACTGTGTGAGCATTAATGAAAACAGCATAAGAAGATGCAGTAGCTGATATTATTCTTATATTTTTACATAAAATGTGGCAGTCCATCCATTTCAAGAACTGGCACATGGTCTCACCATTTGAAGCATGTTACTTGTATGCTTGATGTCACACAGTGACAGCATCTGGCCCAATGGTTTTGATTATAAGGCAAAGAGATTTCTCTCCTTCACAGCACACAGAGAACAGAAAAAGAACTGAACTGACTGCCCTTGAGTTTTCACAACAGTAATCACTTCAGAAAGTCAGATTTTTTTCAAAGCAATCTGATGTGATTGTGCTTCTAACCTCAACTCAAATATGCTCACCTGAGGCAACTGTGAACAAGTGAACAATGGAAGCTGAAATTCATATGACTACCTGATAAAGTAATGCATGATTGCCATAAAAAAAAGCAGCCAGTCTGAGCATTCATTTGATGCAATTTAGATATACTGTAAAAGCCTTTTAAAAAATCTCATTTTTTCTGGTATGGACTGCTGCATCATGCTTCATATTGAAAAGTTCCTCCAAATAGATACATGTTTGATAAAATACATTTTAAAAAAAGATAATTAAAATATTCTTAGGAATGATTTGCCCCCTTTTCAATGTTCTTCTCCTTAGGCAGTAGAATATAATTTACCTCTTCACTATAAAGGTAATATAGCATTTCTGTGTATAATAGAACTTTTCAGTTTTTCAGGTCTAAAATTTCTGACATACTGAAGGAATTATTCAGCATAATTGAAACACAGCCATAATCTCATCTATGTTTTATTGCTTATAATTGATTTACAAAAAATAATTGAACAGCTCCTTAGGAGATTGTCACAACATCTAATTAATAGGTGGGTATCTGGAAAAAGTCCTGCAATAATCAGCCTTTGGTGCCTGGTCATCTCTAAGCATATCTAGAAAGCTATACTAGTGATACTGCATAATTACATCTGGAAAAAGGCCAAGCAGACATATCTACATATGGGAAACAGCACAACAAATTGAAGGTGTGCTCTGTGCCTACTGGGAATATCCCCAGCCTGACAAGCATGTTTACAGTGCTCCACTCAAGTCTTGCTTGCAGAGCAAGAAGATAAATTCAGCACAATTTTTGCCTGTTCTCTGTCAGAAAAAAAAGACACTTTATTGTATAGGGAAGCAAAAATTATGCCTTCATATAATAAAAATCCCTTTAGAAATGTACTATTCATCTTTGCCTCCCATTCATTCAGTCTCTCTTTAAAAACTGAGAAGAAAGAAAGAAAAAGACCAAAAAGACGTTGCCTTTTGCTTCAAGATGACAATAGAAATTATGGGAAGCATTTGAATTTCAGTCACTTTGGCATTAATCTGGAAAAACTTCATAGACTAATGGAATTAGAGTGGATTTATATCAGCATAATTGAGTGGAATCTAGTCTTGTGCATTATAATGTAGGCTGATTTTTTTTTCCCTAAGTCATAAATTAGAGCTCATCCAAATGACACTCTAAGAGAATACTGACTATTTTTGCTTCCTAAAAAGAATTAATGGTAGGTAAACTTGCATACACTGCACATTAGTAATAGTAAAAACTGTTTGAAGAAAGTCTTTCAGTGTCTCTTCAGCAAATATTTGGAACCAGCTGCTAAAACTAATACCAAGTGAAACGTGTCCAAGTATAGTCTGGGTGAAAATATCAGGCTATATTGAAGAGAATTATTAGACTATCCATCATTATGCCTACAGATGGATTTATTACACTTTGAATACACTTGTTGCATAGCATTTAGCTGGAAGGTTTATTAGGGCAGTGCTGAGACTTAAACCTCACAGTATCATACAGAAGTAAAACAAGGGCAGAGTGGGAGGAAGAGAAAGGAATGAAATGACTTCTGCATGAAGGAGTGCAAAATGTTAAAACCACAGTTGTTTGAACTTCACCTGTTCTATTCTAAGGACATATTAAATACCCTGACTGAATCTTTCGCTGTCTTGCATGTGTAAATTATTGAGTGAATCTTCAATTATTAAAGATCAGATTTATTATTAAAGATTCTTTTTTTAAAGATAAAAAAAAAAAGTATATAAAGCTCATATACAGGGGAACATAAGAAATACACAGGCACACCGAAATCACTGCTTTCACTGAAACAGATGTTGTACAAAAGCACTGGATATTGGTCAGTTACTTTGCATTTTCAAGTAATTTTATTCCAAGACTCTACATCTTTAAGGATAAGCACAAGAAAGACCTGTTACCACTTAGGCTTTGGTTTTACTCTGTAGATTTTTTTTAATTGAAATGTAATTATATCTGAAATCATCAATATGATATAAATTATTCATCATTCAGTGGGGTGTCACTTAGGCAGCCTGTTATTCACACAAGTGAATGAAATCTTAAGACCACTTCAGTATGTGCCAATGCAGAGGATCAGATCCTCGAACTTACTCTCACTCAATTCCTTAAAATCAGCATGTAAAGACTGGATGTGACAAGGTGTAAGAACTATTTCATGTGCACTGCTCTCAAACACATGGAGAAAACACACCTTACTAAAAATGCACCTGCCAAGGATTTTTTTTTTCATTGACTAAGTCAAGGCATTAGTCAGTTTGTGCTGCCCAAATCCACTTTGGAATTTAGTTGGGAAACAAAATCTCCACATGAAAACTCAAGACTGAGAAGTGTTAGCCTTTGGGTAATTTCCAGCTTCTGTTTCTTCCAACACAAATTTAATAAACAATGCAGTTTTCCCATCCATTCCACTTAGTAGCATCAATAATAGAAGTAGTCTTGATTCAACCTATGCCACAAAAACAGGTATTCCCAGGAGCACAGAGGAGCAGAAAAGGCAGTATTCTGTATGTCAAACTGAGGAAAATTCTGTGTTTTGCATATTGAACTATATAATTTTGTACAAACATGTCATAGCATGCTTTACTACATCTAGAATTATATCTTAACCCCCTGCACCTGAACTTACAGAAGTGTTGTGCAGTGCAATCTGTAGGGTGAATTTATTGCATTGAACACTTGAATAGGCAACCAGTCATCTGACAAACTCCAGTCACAGAACTGGAGGCATTAAGTCCTCAGGAAACTATTTAAACCCTCCCTGAAGCAAAACACTTAAACTAAAGCTATTTCACACTACCCATAGGCACCCACATTGGAGGTGCAGGAACTCTGTGTGCCTATGTCATCCAGAGACTGTGAAGTCACTTAGGCAAGGAGCAGGTTTGATAGTAGATTGAAGTTCCTGGGAACCCATGCAAATCCTTAAAAATATACAACTTGCACTAGAAAGCAACTGAAGGCAATCTTTATTTATGCATAGTAAGATCTACTCCCATCCCTCCCATCCTTGCAGTAAAAATAAAATAAAAGTGGGAAAAAAACCCAAACAAACAAAAGATTGCAACACATTAAGAAGATGTTTTGAGTGCTCTCTCAAACAAAACACCTTCCATATGGCTTTCACAGGAGGTGAAACTTCCTGAAGGAACTCTGCCTGCAGTTGCCTCTTACAGGCATAAATGGCAAGACTCTGAAACCAGTAAGGATATGGCCAGAGGGGCATGTGCACACACACACACATGTAAACAGGGAAAACATTTCAAAACATCATCTAGAAATTAGGGTTGGAGATAAATCATGCTACCACAGTGGGCTCTGCATTGAGGATTCCTGTCTGAAAGATACACAGGGGTAATCTGCATCCCCCAAAATCCTTGACAAATATGTTTATTAAATAACTTGTTTCCTAACAAACATTTTTTTACACAGCAGTGCAGTGACTATAGTGTTTTATACGTAATTAATAAAATAAAACAAATATATTACTATATGCATATTATCTTTTTAACACTTACTAGGAGTACATTAAAAAATATTTTATTTCTATCTGATAAAATAACACTTCAGATGTAGCTGCTGGAGCCCAAATGTCTGTCCTAGGCTCTGTGCTAGTGCTCATTTCTGCAGCTCATATATCAAGTTCATCTGTTGTGAATCAAAGTGATTTAATTTTTGAAAATACTGCTCTCTATAACTGGATACCAATGATCCTTTTTGATGATCCTGTTTAATCAGTGTCCAAATGTTACAGACACAGGATAAATTCTATGAGCCTTTCTAAATGTTATGATTTGATGAGGGATTTCACTCCTGTGGCAGGAGCTATTGCAGCAGGTTGGTTAGTAGTGTTTTTAATATTCTATGTACTGATACAGTTCAGGAATCATATTGGATTAAGAAAAAGCACACCAATTCTGCATGTGCAGCTTCCTCAAGACTAATCTGTCTGTTTCTCTGCTTTTCTCTAGTGCTTCTGCACCTTTTTTCAGGTCTTTTCCTTGGATACATCCAGCTTAGCCATGGAACAGACACATGGTCTAGTAAGATATTCCCAATAGCACTCAAAAATCTGTATACTTTTTTTTCTTGATTTATCAAATTCACAGTAATCCCAAGTGAAATATGTCAATGATCCTTTTGCAAATTTGAGCTATAAATGATATTGATTCAGATAATGGAGATAGATCATAGGTAAAACAAAAGAAAATAACACTTTTCTTGTTTTATATTGCATGAAATGAAAAGAAAATGTCTGTATTGCTAGTTTTGGTGTCTCATGTTTTCTCACAATATTACTCTTTTCTTTTTCCTTCCTCCCTGCTTTTATTATAACCCCTATAGTATTCTTTATGTTCCTTTCCTCTATGGATTTTCCTCAGAAATGCAGGTCTAATACCTCTGCTTTCCTTACTTCTGTAAAACACTTATTTACATTTTAAGCATCATGTCTGTTCCCCTGCTATGAGCTCTTGTCACTCAGTGGTTATACCACAACTGAACACAAAGCTTCACCTCCACAAATAAGATCTGGGTTCTGCTGAAGTCCCCATGGAGACATTTCTGGCCTTACATCCATCTTTCTGAATTTCTGAGATCTGCCTTCCCCTCTTACTTTGATTAAGAAAAAAAAAAAGAAAAAAGCCAGGACAGATGACTACTGGGTTAAAAGGGTTTAGTATGGACATCTGCTTTCAGACACCATAGTTTCCATGACTTACTTCATCCACATAGACAGAACTGGTCTTATTTAGCTACAGGAATCTCATGGTGCTCAACATCAGTGGTAGTTGGTGGGGCTGCTGCTGACCCCTCAGCAATGTCAGATATTTTGCTTGTTCTTATTCTTTACATATACATGACATTTCATTCTGTGCCAAATCTACAAAAGGCTGAATAAATATATGAATTATATATATTCACCAGTGTTAAAAATAAATGTTAGATAAAATATTTAAATACCTGGAAGAAAATATCTAAAGACTTTTTCATGATCCTGTTAAATAGTTCCAATAACAAATCAATTTAGAATGTGGGGCATTTGCATTCACCTTGAGCTTCACCTGATTAGGTAGCATAAATATTTTAACTACTGTAGTGATGCATCACTAAACAATATAGCTGTGTTCATTCAAAAGCTATCTGTAAATACATATGCTGCTGACTCTCCTTCTGGACAGTATTTCATAGCTACACTGTTGCTGCAACCTGATTTTAATAGCACTTCTGGGAGCTACAGGAAATGTTTAATGGGTAAATTTCACTATGTAGAATCTGTGATGTGATTTTGAAGCCCAGTTTTAATGCTTTTGAGAAATCTCCAAGACACACTAGGTCTGACCTCAGGCAATTGAACAAATCAGGAACTGCAGTTGCCTGTAATATGGCAAAGTAAACAGATCATCTTGTGTGTTCCTGCCTGTCCTAGATACAAACTGATCAGCTCCTTGGTACCAAGATCCTTTCAAGTTGCTTGAAATGCCATTTTCAAAAACCAGTTTTGTCTCTTTGCTGCCTCTGATACAGACAGTGTTGAAGGATAAGTCTGTACTATTGCTCAGAAATATCCTGCAGCATAATTCTGGTGCAATAAAGGCTACAGTATCAGTATGATGCTCAACTTGGATATCATCAGATGGGTTAATTAACCTAGATAGACTGATGTGTTAAAGTTGCTATACTGCTTTTGGTGCCCAAAGTAACTTGGATATACTTCCAAGGCATTGCATTATGTTGTAAAGATGCAACCAAATACAAAACCCAAAAAAATCTATGAGAAAATAGTATGAGGTATGAAGGAGGATTTTGCTTCCAAATGACTGATCAATATCACTGAACAGAACAAGAAACAAGAAATATAATAGTTTATTGTCAAACCTACCACACTTTTCAGACAGGTAAATGACTGCGTCAGTCAAAGGAACTGCAAAGAGAGCATTTTGGGAAGAAACATTTCAAACTGGTTGAATCAAGTTGAGGACAAGATATGACCTTCAAGAAAAGGTTTTTAGATTTTAACATCTACAAGAAAACAAATTAAACTTTTCCTTTATTATATAGGTTCTATAGACTTCAAAAAAAAAAAACCCAAAACATTTACACTTCAAGAATTGCAATTGCAAGTTCATCCTTACCCCTAAAGCCAGCAACAGAATGTGACAATTGGGATTTCTCAAAAGAGTAACTAAATTGTTTTTCATCTGATCTCTATTTTTCTCTCTGAGAAAAAGTAGAAAGAAAATTGGTCCTCATATGGAACAATTTTTTATTGAGAAGTAAGCAGTGGATAGAAAATGCATTTCGCTTCTCAAAATCGCATGTTACAGTGAAAGACCATTCAAACTGAGAATATATTTTAAAATATTTTGATATGTCAAAGAACTCAGGGCCCAAAAATGAAAACTCTTACTCATTCTAGCACTGCTGTCTGCTTTCTCTGTTGCATACAAATTAGCAGGAAATGGGATTTTACCTGTAGATTGAGAAGGAGACTTTTAATTCCCGAAAATGCCATAAAGAAGCTAATATATTTTTTTACTAACATTATGCAGTGCACAATTCTTATCTTGAATACTGGGTTCAGTTTCAGTTTCACTACAAGAAGGACATTGATGTGCTGGAGCATGTCCAAAGAGCATGGAAGTTGTTGAAGTGTCTAGAGAACAAGTCTTATGAAGAGTGACTGTGGGAACTGAGGTTGTTTAGCCTGGAGAAAAGGAGGCTTTGAGGGGAGACCACCTCACTCTCTTCAACTACCTGAAAGGAGCTAGGGGGGTTGGTCTGTTCTCCCAAGTAAGAAGTAATAGGATGAGAGGAAATGGCCTCACCATCTGCCAGTGGACGTGTAAGATGGATATTAGGAAAAATTTCTTCCCCCAAAGGGCTGTCAAGCAGTAGAATAGGCTACTTAGTGAAATGGTGGTCATCATCCCTGAAGGTATTTAAAAGATGTGGTGCTTAGGGACATGGTTTAGTGGTGACCTTGCAGTGCTGGGTTAACATGATTCTGTGATTCTGTGATTACTCTTTCCTTTTCTAACATGGTCAGATGTGTGATTTAATAAAGGTCTGGAGAGAAACTTTTGTCTTTCTGAAGATTTTGCCACAGAAAATAGAAATACTACCTGATTTAATGTAGTACTTATAATTTTCTAGATATTCATTTTTTATACAATATTCAGATTATGGCGGGGTAATGTCTGGGTCAATGCAGCTATTATGCATTAAATTAGAGATTACATGTATTCTTGGATAATACAGATTTTTTTTTTCCTCCTCCTTTTTAAACACTATTTCAATCCATCTGAAATCCATTTAAAACCTGCTTTGGAATCTGTTATTTCCATCATCTCATCAGCTAGAGAACTTTATCATATATATTTCACAAAAGGATCAACTTTCCTCAGAGTCTCTTTCCTTTCCAAATTAATACTATAGAAACCTTAATTATGGGACTTAAACCTCAATAAAACTTTAATAAACCTCAATAAAGACCAAGCCACATTACTTGCAATATAGAAAGCAACCTACTGTGGGCAATAGCAACACTCACCCTCATCACCCAGTGACTATACACAATAAAGGAACCCATTCCAGTTTTCAAACATTCTTTGATGTATTAACAATTTAATCCTAAATACATTTTCTCTTATTCTCTCCAGGTTACAGGGAGCTTTGCCTGCAATTATTTATTCTTGCAATATGGCTATGGTCTGTTGTTTCTACCTGTGATTCTTCATAATGGTTTCATGTCAATAAAAGAAATTTCCCCTCTGGCAAAAAATGTGAGGAACTTATAAATAGTTATTCTTTGATCCATAATGCCTGCAAGCAAAAAGTCTTGGTCAAATGCATCATTCATACTCATACATGTCAATATAAAAACTGAACAGATGAATAGAATAGATGTATATTTATAAAGAAAAATGTAATGAAACATTTTCAACATAATCAACATTACCAACCTGTAACTAACAGAATTAACTATCTGAAAAGACCCTTCAGTGCAAACATTATGCAAACAAACTTCTGACATTAGTTCCAGTTATGAGTCTCAACAGGATCATGATCTGAAATAATTCCTACTTTCCTAAACCTGATACTGCTTACATTTTACCTATCTATATTATTTTTTCCTATTAGTGTGTTCTTATATCCCTGATTAATTGTGAGTTTACAGGTCAAGTATATCAAATTAACTGCAAATTATGTGGTGAAAAATCACACCTGGCATTCTATTATTCCTTTATGATTCCAGGATGTAAATGTTTTCTCTGTGGGTCCATAAAATATTTTAAAACCTGGTTTTCTGCACTATTACTGCCTAATTTATAATTCTGAACACAGAAGTTATATCCATTAATCAAGACTTAGATTCATCTCACAGTAATAGTGAAGTGTCCATGCATACTCAGTCATCCCAGATATTCTGAGCATGAATGTTCCCTTTGACCACACAGTTTTAGCAGTAATGAAACTCAGTTCATGAGGTTTTCATGCTCTCTAGAAGATAATTCTGAGTGATGTAGGCCTAGTTTTGTTTTGAACCAATTGCCTAATCAATTGAAGTTTCATAAAACAATGTACATCTCATACCAAGTACCATAAAGACATACATGCCTACCATGCAGTCAGTAAGAAATGTCCTACTGGTCCCATGAGAAGCAGAAATTATAAAGCCATTGGAGAAGAAAAAGTGAAGAAAACAGGACTAGTGCTAAACAGAGCCAGGAAGGTAAGTGTGGGAACTTTAAAGTGTATTGTATAATTTTTTGCTCAGAAATGTTTTCACTGTGTAGAGGAAAGGAGTTACTGAGGGTGTCTGTTTGGGAAAAACAAACAGAATGAAAGGGGATGTGATAAAGCCAAGGCAAAATGAGATATGAAGTAGGTTTTGGGAGGCTCAAAATGAAATTTGGCACACGTATGCTATTGTCCTTCAGTAGGACATAGTTGTCTCTTTTTTTTAATGCTCTCTTTGTTATTACACTGAAAGTATCCTCACCTCGTCTAAGGTTTCTGGATAAGTTACATACTTCCATGTGGGTTTCTGCATATATAGATTTTCTGACTTAAGAAATGTTGTCCATATAAAAAGTGAGCTTTGGCCACTTGCCTGGGATTTCCAGATATCCAGCAGTCCTGGTGAAGGAGTAACATGGACAAGCTCCAGACATCTGGAAATCCCAAATGAACAGAAAATGCACTTGGAGAAATTAATAGCACAAATGCTTTGGAGTTTCACGTGTCCTGAAGTCATTGAACTCACAATACAGTGTTGTTTTGGCACATTCATGTTATATGTTTAAGAATTACAAAGAGATATGAAAGCTACTTCTATATTAATGAAGTATAGTAGAGATTTTATGGAGGTAATTTTGGGAGTATATAAGCATTTCAGGCAATATATTGTCCTCTACTGAGCAAGAAAAGGCATTAAAAAAATCTGTCAATGCTGTAATTCAC
This sequence comes from Corythornis vintsioides, assembly GCA_025447755.1. Lineage (NCBI taxonomy): Eukaryota > Metazoa > Chordata > Aves > Coraciiformes > Alcedinidae > Corythornis > Corythornis vintsioides. Next base: position 87,865 of record JAOEGS010023468.1, read on the forward strand.
TGTAATACTCTTAGTTGGAAAGAACTGGATTTCTAAGGCATGGATGAGGAATGAGGAGCAATATCCTGCTTTTATTAAAGTCAGAGGAGTAGCTACAGGCCAAGGGACTCATTAGTACTCCTAATAAAGTAAAAATTTTTTTTGGTAAGTGCTGGGCTAGTTTTCAGTGATGAAGAAGGAAGATAGGTGAGCTGAGGAGGACCATACCTTCACTCATGATTGCCCTGAGAATCTATATTCACAAATATTGTCAGTTTATCACACAGAAACTGCAGCATTTTCAACCACAAGTAAAACATCTGAAAAGTGTTGACTTATTTACTGGAGTGAAGAGTGAGGAGGATGGAGAAGCTGAGAGCACAAAGATGGCAATCATCTATTAACACCTGGCATCTGCAAACCAGGAATATTTGTCATGAAGAAGAGGAAAGGGGGAGAATCACACGGTAGGGCCCACCTTCAGATTAAATGAGCAGAGAGTGAGTTATTTTCAGGCAGCAGAAGGGAGTTGTGGGAAAGTCAAGAAATCATTCAGTGAATGAGACAGAAACACTACTCGGCCAAGCAGGGGAATGCATGTTCTCAAGGCTCCAAAATGTTCCTGGCAGGCCTGAGACAAGCCACCTGTTTCCTTTTTTTTTTTTTTTCTCTGTCTCTCTCTCTTTTATTATTATTATTTTATTTAATGCCTTCCTACCTAACATTTTTAAGATTTGTCAGCATAGAGATTTATCCATGTAGATTATTTTCAGTATACATTTTGCAGAATACATAATTCCTGGGTAGTTCCTTGCAGAAACTGCTAATATATATGTGTGTGCTTTTATTGCAGCCTAATTTGTTTATAAAATACTGTACTTGTGAACCTAGGAATAGGCAGGGGAAACCTGAAACTTGTTTTTCAAAGTGCTATTATCACAGAAGCTAACTGGCCTTCTGTCTTAAGATTGTGTCAGGTCAGGGGCAGTCAGCACATGGTACAGAGGTAAATACAGGCAGAAGATCTCTCATGTGACATTATATAACTAGAAATGCAATTGTAATTTTATTCCTTGGCTCTTTGTAGAAATGTTCATGGAAGCCTAATGTGGAAATTCAGGGAAGTTTTAGAAGATTAAATCTCAGAAGTGAGAATTGCAAAGGATAGTAAACTAAAAAATAACAAGAATTTGATCTTGACTGCAACCTCCTTTGGCTTCCTCTGTAAACTTCTTTCCTATGCATGTTTTTCCAGACCAGCTCACAGGAGGATAATGTCTTTCTACTTTCTACATGCTCCTCATTTAATAAATATGTTTGGGATCCTCAAAACCCCTTACAAGCAGAAAGAAGAATTTATAGAAAACAATGTATTTGAGATTGTGCCTTATGTCAGGAAAAGGCAGGATTGCTATATAAACAGTGGGTGACCTTGACCACTGGAAGCCTCTGAGTTCTAACCCAGTTTTATCTGCTTAACCTGCTTTGTGGTTTTAAGACATTTCCCTGAATCATTCAATTCACTCTGGCCTCAATTATGAAGTAAAAGATGTGAAAACATGGGAGCTTCAGCCTGTGAAGTGTCCATTTTATCTTCTGTTGTGGGTTGTTTATGTTCTGGCCCAGAGTACAGGCTCTGGACAACAAAATGTTCATTGCCTTGCCAAGGAGACATGACAGAACAAGAAGGAAAAACATAGGGGGGAAATGCCTGTCCTTTGGAGAGTGAGCTGGGGACTGTTGAGAAGTGCTGGGCCATCCCCACTGCTACCTCAGGGTTGGTACCAGTCAGGAGGTTCTCGAGCACTGCAAACTCGCTCAAATGCCTGTACACAAAT